>ML784722.1:866405-898769 GCA_009831015.1 Picea engelmannii | reverse complement strand
GTGCTATTTCTGTTCAAGTGCTATTTCTGTTGCTATTTCGTATATCATTTCTGTGTATTGTGAAGATTATGCTGGATATTTTACTGCTATTCTGTTATTTCTAGCATTTCGTTTCTGTTCTGCATATTTTATATATCTGGTATGTTGCACTAGTTTTCCCCCAAAATATACATACCTCTTTTTGTGTTTTTGGAGGTGGCATACTCAAGATTACCTAAATTTTTCCTAGATCGACCTAAATCCCAGTAGTAAAGAGAAAATGTCCCAAGACCATTCCTTCTGTCATCATCACGTGGCACTTTTCTATACTTAGAGAGAGGTTAGTTTGATTACATCGTTGGAGTGTATTTTCTAGATTAGATAGTGTCTCTTCAAAGTCAATGCCATATGGAGTAAAATCATCCATATATATTTCGACACTATCATTAACTAGATCAAAAAAATTCCTAATATCTCCCGTTGGAAAGTAGCGGGTGCATTACAAAATCCAAAAGGAAGGACACAGTATGCAAATGTGCCCCAGGGGAAAGGTGAAAGTCATATTATCCTGGTCTTCGGGAGCAATCTGAATTTGATTATATCCACTAAATCCATTAAGGAAATACAAATACTTCTTTCCTCATAGAGTGTCTATGACTTGGTCGATAAATGGTAAGGGGAAATGGTCTTTTTGCATAGATTTATTTAATTCTCAATAGTCCACGTAGATCCTCCATTTTCCATTTTTATTTGGGAAAATAATGAGAGTTGACACCCATTTGCTATCATATATTGGATAAGTAAAATTAACATCCAACAATTTATGGAGTTCCTGTTTAACAATGCCCTCAGGGCGGGGGTTGGTCTAAGGGTTGCAGATCCTAACATTTCCTAGGTTTCCTTAGTCATGATATTAATATCTTCCCCCAGATCCACTAATGTATTAGAAAGAGTCTTCTCTTGGATCTGAACAATGATTGCCAAATTCCTAGGGTCATCATATTTGAGGGGTGTGTACCTACCCAAGATCAAGTTAGATAGTTTTCCCAACACATGAATAGTGGGAGGGTCCTTGGGTTTCCTTCTTGGTTTATTAAGGCACAACTCCTATAACATCCCTAGCCACTTTCTAGGCTATTCCACTTAAAAAATTTCTTTCTCTGATACCATCTTGTAACATACCCAACCATATTCTTAATTGGGTACATCACACCAAAGATCTTCTCTTCAATTGTCATCAACTCTGATACTAAATCGTGTTGTCGCCATTACCAACAAAAACTCAAGTTTCTCTGATACAACTCTAACACTAATTAAAACATAAAAATACATTATGTAATGCACATTTACATACATATTCATAAGTATACATGCAACATATACATAATAAACCCATGAAAAAATATGGATAGATTATGACTGCAACACATGGCTTAATACATAATAACACTTATCTTTGATTAAAGGTACACCAAATGCAGGAAAACCTTCAACGTTCCTCCTAGCCTTAGATCATGTTGCTCATCACTCTCAACAGTCGGTCACCCCCAACCTGGGGATAAAATCCACTTGGGTAAGGGTTCCTAGCCAAGCTAGGTCCTCTCAGTCAATAAGAAAATTAGTCACAAGTAACTCAGTCACATGTAACTCAATCACAGGTTACTCAATCACAGGAAACTCCCTCACAGGTACCAATTCACACTAACACACTACAGTCCCTCATTCCCCACATGTTTGTCCAACCCTAGGAACTCTACCCCTTCTCTACTCAGTAGTCCTTCGACTGCCCAATTTCCCTTCCAGGGATTCAAGAATAGGCCCAAAAGGTAGTCTCATATCCCTATCACTGTAGTTTGGTACCTCGAGAAATAATTTCCAACAATTCTCTCACCTGGAGAGAACACAATGTCCCACGGGCCTGGCAACCCGCCTTTTCAATTCTCTCACCTGGAGAGAATGAATGTCCCATGGGCTTAACAACCCGCCTCTTCAGTCTAGCTCTCCCATCTAAGTAATGTATAGGTATATGTGACAATAACAGTAGAATATTGGTCACAGTAACAACAAGGTTCGACGACAAAACAATCAGGTCATGTTGTTGACTCAGTGATTGCATGAATGATCGAATGATAGCCAAATATGTACTAAGTCCAAAATATTTGGATGCATGTTACAAACTTGAAACTTGTCATGCTGAGAACTGTCTTCAATCCACATGTCGCTCTCCCTCAGACTTAGGATAAAATAATACCCACACTTTATACTTTTAAGGAATATTAATATAATATTCCCTAAGCTCCCTTAACTTAGCCCCCTTAACCTCAACTAGTGGAGTTATAGCCCCCCATACTCTTTTATGTGGTCGGTTTTCCACATGGATGTATTTTCATTATATTTTCACATGATTACATTTACATTCTCAGTACAACAATACCGATCTTTTACATCCAAGCTCACCATCCTAAAAAACATAAAGATCACACACTAAACTAGTGCGCGTGGAACTTCTAGGCTACGCACACTCTTCTTTCAGTGTGCCACCCACACACACTTACACATGTGCACATTACATCCTGACATATATACAAAAAGGCTACCTAGCCTCCAAAATCGTGCACTAAGACGATGTGCGTTGAATCCTGGAATGTGCACCATCCTCGTGCACTTATACTAGTGTGTGTTGTATTCTTCAAACCGTTTCCCTTTTAGTGCCCCATTCCTGCACGCTTACACAGGTGTTGGGCCTGTGATATGACCGATTTTATGATGTTAATTAGATACTTTTTACCAAATGTGTATATGCATTTTCATGTTTTGAAGAAGTTTTTGAAGAGCTTTTGTGTCAAAATGCTATGATCCACACCAGGTATGCATAATTCATGTTTTGCAATGATTTTGAGTTTAAATTAGTATTTTTTTATGACCCCAGGAGACTAACTCATGTTTTGTATGTCACAGGGCAAAATCATAGTTTGTTTTTGCTTCCGGCACTAAGTTCGGTACTCCATCCGACACTCCGTCCAACACTCCGTCCTGCACAAAAACGATGGGCGATTTGGCGGTTATGGTATTGGCGGCCAGTGATGGGCGAATCAAATACATGGGTTTTGCTCGTGCTCATGGCCTCCAACTACTTAACTCTTGACAACTCGATTTGGGTTGTTAAGTTGGGCGATTATTGGCTCGCTTCATTTCGGCAGTTAGGGCATCATTGAATGTAATTTACTGTTTTTAGAAGAGGTTCGACCCTCCAACGGTCGACCTCTTAGTTTTTAAAGCTTATAAATACCACCTCAGTGGTTAGACAATAGTTAAGAAGTTCAGGAATAGAGAGTTAGAGAGAGACAATTTTTATTGTTATTTTGCCAGAATTGTGTAAAATTTGCATTTTTAGTTTTAATGGTGAAATCGCTTTGTTGAAGTTCGTGGTGTGCATTTGAAGAGTGACCACGACTTGCTGGGGGGCCCACCAACAGTCTAGGTAACTATCCTATGATTTTTCTTGTGAATTAAGTACAATAGATGTCTTTTTATTTCTTTTCCTGTACATGAATTGTTATTTTGCTTTCTCACTGTATAAATTGCTATTATAGCTTAATTGTTTTAGTTTCCTTTTGCAGGTTATTATGAAGGATCTTGTTGATGGATGGATAGTCATTAGTCTATAGTTTTCAATTCTAGTTTGCCGATCTAGTTTCCATTTAGATTTATTTATTTAATTTTCCATTTAGTTGCATATTTGCTTTCTTGTCATATGTTGAAATAGTGTTTAAATTCTGTTTATGAGTATTTCCTCTTTTTGCAATTTGCATTGTTAAGATAGAACTAGTTTAGCTTACTCCATGCAATTTATTTCTTAGATCTAGGTTGCCATTTAAATTCATAGTTAAATATTGAGTTTAGTGTCGTATGAATTAGCTTAATTAAGTAAGAATGCAATTGAGTTTATTAGCATAGTTAGTTTATACTATTGATGATTAATGCATGATCAATAATCACATGGATATGCAGGATATTTGATGTTGTTTCCATAATGGCTAAGTTCTCATTGGATTACTTAATTCACACTTTTCACTTTGCTATTGAAGTCAATATCGAGTTTATCCCTCTTGAATTATCTTTCATTGTTAAGTGCCATCGTGATATTATAAGACACCAGAGACATTCACACAACCATCAACACTATATTTGAGTTTTCATAGATTAGAGGATAGTTTTTTTACTTTCATAGCTTAGGAGATAGTTTCCTTGCTTTTGTAGGATAGATAGTCTTTTTATTTGGTACGTTAAAGAGTAGTTTTCTTATCATAGATTAAATATTAGTTGTTAATTCCTCTTGCTTTCAATTTAGTAGATTTCCTTTTGTAAATTAGAAATAGTTGTAAAGATTAGTTTAAGAATAGAGTTCACTTGTTTCTTAGTTTAATCAATTGCTTATTAATTAGTTTACTTGCTGTAGAAGTCATCCTAGGCTAGTTAGTTGTTTACTTTCTTTAATAGGTTAGTTGCTTGCTTGTCTATTTTCTTACTTTCATAGGATAACTGCTTATTGAATTTAAGTAGGCTAGTTGAAGTAGTTTTCTATTGCTATTTGCTTATTAGATGAATAATTTGCTTTTGCTTATTGTTATGCTTAAATCGTTTGCTTTTGCTTATTAGTTGAAGTAGTTTGCGTTGCTTATTGTTATGATTCAGTTAGTTTTCTTTAAGTAGGGTTTTCATTTGTTTTCTTAAAACTATCCATCGATCCTTCGTTCAAAGGTTACTTAGGGTAAATAGTTTGAATTCCTTAGTAGGGTTTGATCATTAGTAGTTTTTTCTTGAATAGATTAGCCCTTAGATAGCCACTTCCTTAGTTAGACTATACTACTACCAACCCTTCTACCTTGGCATATATATTGCTACAACTCTAAGTTTACTTACCCCGGGTTGACAATTTAATTGAGGGATTTTAGTGTGTTTTTAGTGCATATAGAACACCCAACATTTTTGGCACCGTTACCGAGGAGTTGTCTCAAGGTAGGAAATAGTTAGGAATTAGATCATTTCTAGACCTTAGAATTAGATTGGTGGCGGGGGAACTTTAAGACAAGAGGTAAGAACCTCTGCATATGCTATTGCAGGCTCCCCAAACCCAATGGTAGTTTTTCTTTTTCTTTTTGTTTTCTTTCATGAACAGAACTAGAGACTCAAAAGGTAGATACATTAAATCTAAATCAGACCTTTCAACCAAGGTTCCTTCCGACCTTTTTGGGGGAAGTAATGTTCCACTCATAAAATTCGAAGACCGATACCGAACAACTTGAGCTAGCTCAACCCAAAGAGCTAAAGTAGTCTCTGAAGAGAGTAACACAGGGAGCACTATAGAATAGAAAATTTAAGCATCAATGGTATTGGGATAGGAGGCAAGACCACTCGAGCCTTCCACAGAACCAAAAAATACAACCTTTGATTTTACACCACCATTAGGAGATCCTAACTTTGTGGACATCATTTTTGTGTGAACCAAGTTTTATCAAATGGAAAGATGAACTTAGAAGAAACTGTTAGTCCGAGGGAACTTTCTCAAATCCTAGCAGCAGCCGGGATTTCTTCTTTTCAAGAAGAACATATTTTGGAAGCAACCAAAAGTATATCTACCTCTCTAGAAATATTAGAAGAATCAAGGTCCTATGAGCTACAAAAATATTTTCCTTGCCAAATCGTGAAGGAAGATGAAAAATTATGGACTACATCCAATGGAGAGCAATCATTAAGACCTGAGATTGAGGAGTTCTCAACATCCATCGCAACAGATCCTTTATGTACTTCATAAATAAATCATCCAGAAGAAGAGGATCTGCATAGCATGATGAAGGATAACATATAAATTACTATTGATGAACATCAATATTACATTGAAATTTGGTTTCAAGAGGTCATCGGGCCACAATACTATTCTCTTATTCAACACCTTCTGATGCCCAAACACATAGGTTGGTTGGTTCTTCATATCCAGGTAATCACTGCGGTAACTTTTTCATATATGGATATGAGTATGTTTCTTATCTTGCTCCGCACATGGTTACATTGGAAGAGTTCTTACACTTGAATAAAGATTTTTCCTTTCTTTTTAGGTAGGGTAGGATAGTAAATAAAAGATGCATGTTGTTAATTTAGCTTAAAGTCTAATGCAACCTCATTTTACATTTTCTTTTAATAAAAGAAATATGAGATACATGTTCCTATGACTTGATCTCATTGATCTCATTAGTTTATTATATTTTAGAGTGTGGTTTTCACAAACAGTTTTAGAGATCTCTGTACGTATTTATATCACCAAGGGTAGACAATTCCAAGGAAATATAAAAGAAGGATTTTCTTCAAAAACATTGCTATACTTGGACCTTGTTGTCTGCTAAGAATCAAATGAATAATGACTTGTTGTAGTTATCCATGTTTTTGCAAAATATTTTCATCTTCTTTTTCTCAAGGCATTTTAAGAAGCAATTTCTCTTGAAAACCTTCACCACTATATAAGGAAGTGACACCGTAACCATCAAACTTAGAGGTCTCTCGTACAGTTTCTCCAATAAACTTGAGTAAGTGATTAAAATATCTTTATTAAAGAGTAAGAAGGAGGTGTGATTAGTGGTTAGTCATGAAAACATCACAATAAATTACAAAAGAAGAAAGTGAGTTGAGCCTAGAGATACCTTTCTATTCTTTCTCAATGGTACCATCCACTACACACTAAATAACTTGATTATATCATATCTTTAGATAGGCCACGTCTGCTTAAGTACCCCTTACATCAAGACAATCACTAAGGAATATAACAGAAAGTCATCCTCTAACATAAATACCATCCCAATTAAAAAAAATAAGAAGAAAAAGTTGTTTTCAGAGCTGTCCCCCCATCTTCTTGCATAAAGAAACCTTATACTAATATCTTAAAAGATGGAGGGCTAGTCTCTGAGGGTGTAAGAGATTAACCCGTCGGGATACTGAACAATTCTGCTGGCAACGGGTACCGGCCTGTGGTATGACTAGGTAAACCTACCGAAGTACTGAACATGCTTGCTGGTAGCAGGGCATTCTACCTAGCGAGGATGATAATCTGACAAAACAATAAATAATAAATTTAAAGTTGTCCTGATGTATGACATTACTTGTAGAAAAAGATGACATGAAGTATGTATGGTTAAGATAAGGTTAATGAACTTCATAAACTTGCCATTGAAAACTAACTCTGAGACTATCTTGAAAATCTCTTGCCTACCTCCTCTTATATATATATATATATATATATATATAGGATCTCTTATCCTTTAGGTGGGGCCATATTTTAACCGTCTCGTCAGACCAATCTGTGAAATTTATCTCTACACTTAACAAGCTGTAAATCTTTGGCTATTGTGAGAACTGACTGGTTTCCTATATTTTTGATTGTGAGGTGTCACAATACTTAGGTGTGGGGGAGGGGTTCATGAGTTTACAAATAATAACATTGCCTAGAAGAAGTAAATATTTGTAAAAATTCATGTATTGTTTTCATGATATATGTTATTACATAAAAAATTATTTTATTTTTGAAATGCTAATTCCCTGTGTGTTATAGATTTTTGTACATTTCCTTAACAGACCACTTAACTGGTTTATTTTCATTACAAACTGTTCATTACAAGGTTATGATTACATGCCTTATAGAATGCAAGATAGAGGAATGTATTGTGCAAGCACAATGGCAAAATAAATAATAATGGAACACTCTTAGCCTGCCTCTGCTCCTATTCACTATGTCCATGGTCTATGAGGAATCAATTGCCTCAACCACAAAGCTCCCAAGAGTTGGAGACCGCTGGTTAAACACCACTAGTTTCCAAGAGCAAGCTATAAACAGGGTTTTCAAAACTGAATTTTAGAACATCTTTGGAGCTAAGGGATACTCCAAAAAGAGGATAAAAGAGGAGATAATCAACCCTCTCATAGTCATCACCAGATTGATCACATGTGAAGGTAGATATTCCGTCTTTAAATCCTGCCACTTTCGATTATTAGTTCACTTTCAGTTTAATAAGCCATTGAATTTTCCCTTTTACTTCTTAAAGAGTCTCGAGAAGATGTCTTCCCAATTAAGGAAGAATGTAACTAATCCCCATAACAACCTATTTCACCATGGCCTTATCAAAATACTTGTCTTAGCCGAGTTGGAAAAACAGGGGAAAATGTGGGATGAGTTCATTTACCAATTTTCAAACCCTCATCTTACAATCAAGACTAGCAAGAAGAATCTTGATCTAGGGACTGTTACTACACTGTAACGACCCTGCTTAAATAGGTGTACATGATTATTAATTATAATTAATTTAATAATATAACTGTCCTAAAAGATTAGCTAAACCATAATTATTTCTTAAAATAACATTAACTAATTAATTATTATTAATTAGTTATTCATGATTGTTAATGATTAATTTAAGTATTAATTAATTCATTAATTAATAAGGTAAATAAATAAAAGAAGGATAATAAATTATATTATTAAATTAATTTACGTACCCGATACATGATAACATATTAACTACAAGGGATAAGATATTAAATAAAGGGGATAAGGGGCATTAATGGGAAAGGATAAGGAGGTAATAAATGAGTTAGGTAGGGAGTAAATGAGGCGGGGAAGTCGGTGAAGGAGGGATAAGGAAGGGAAGGAGTTGTACGGGAGGCCATTCTACGGGAGGTTGGGGATGGATTTTGGGAGCTCTGGGATTTGCAGAGAGAGGTGAAATTTTGGGAGTGGGATTGTATCAGTGCACCGGGGTTGCTGGGGGTTTTGGGCACGGGGATTAGGATATTTGTTGATATCCTGGAGCTAGGAAGTTACCTAGTTGGTAGGGAGGAACTAGGTTTTGGGCAGTGTTTTACAGAAGCAGTCAAGGAGGCAAGCGACGGACAAACAAATGTTATTAGCATCAGGTTCAGGTATTTCAAATTTTGTAATTGTTTTAATTAGTGATTAAATTTATTATATGTTGTTAAATTTAAGTTAACAAAGTTATTATTATGAAGAATATTATTCTGTTATGAAGTTTAATAAATAAATTGATGTTTTTAATCTCTTCAGCCCCTTACATATGGTATCAGAGCGCCTCGTTCACAATCTCGAGCATTAAGGGCCAAATTCCCCTCCGCCTAACCTGCAAACCAAAAGCATTGTTATTTTGATTATATGTAAACAAAAATAAATATAAAAGAAATACGAATAGAGAATGTAAAAAAAAAAAAACAAATTACCAAAGTAAAACATACAATTAGGGTTGTTACAATTGTCTCCAAAAAAAAAATTAATTAAAAACTTGCTCGACTGGGAATATGGTAAGGAGATAAATTCTTGCAAGTGCAGAAACCTTGGCCAGTCATTATAATTCAAATATCCGTTTTGGCAAATCTTTATAGTTCAAAAAATAAATATCTGATTCTTACAATAGCAAAAACCTTGGCCAAGCTTTATAATTCTTAAAATATTAAAAATTAATAAATATCTAATGATTTTGTATTGTTTTAAAATAAATATCTAATGATTTAATTATTTTATATTTGCATACAAAAGAAATGGTCAATTTTGAATTCAAGTAGTATGATCTATAAAAAAAAAAAAATGGACTTTGGCCCAATATTCATTTTGAATTGGCAAATCTTTTTGGCCCAAAATTGGATAAAAATAACTGAAAATTAGCATAAAAAGTAAGGTCCCATTCTAATAAACTACTCCTGATTGATTACATTCATGTTGCCACCATCATAAACCGAAATAGTTTTTCGTTCATGGAAATGGGTTTCTGCCACTAAAAGGCATCTACAATCTTTTACAAGATGCAAACCTTAATACAAACCAAAGTAACTAATACCAAGATCTAATTTACACACTTTAGAAAGAAAATAACGAAGAAAACAAAGCAATCTGCTTGCCTCTATACATATGTTTCTGCAATACCTGGAGTTGCAATTGCAGTGCGCTCCTTCCAGAAAATTGAATGAATTGCAACGCCCTCTACCGTCTTTCCAAAAAAAAAAAAAAAACTATCTTGCTTCATTGCAATATTAGTCTAGCACAATAATCCCATCAGATAGAAGATAATTTAATGGTATATATTTAATATTACAAAAACGCAGTATTAGCCAATTTCATAAAAAAAATAAAAAAAATCTGCTAGAGGGCCGTCACTTGCTTGCCTCTAGTTTTGACAGCAAAATCGTCCAGGCAGAGCTCCGAACCCTTCCATGTCGTATTCCCCAATAAGATAAGAGGCACCCAGATGGTAGATCTACGCTCTGTAACTGGCTCTGTGACGAGAATGCTGAGAAAGAAAAACCATGCATTGAAAACAAAAATGTAAGATAACCAAACAAAAATTTAAAGAGTCTCTACCTGATCCTTAAATTTTCTCTTACATTTTAAAGAGTCTGATTCATAAGGGCATGGGAGTGCAATGCAAGCTCCATGCGTTCGATCACTACTTCCCAGTGTCCCACGACACCTGAGGAGCCGAGATTTTAACATCGGTTATCGTTAGGGCACCCTCTGCAAGTTACTGCAAGACCACAGCGAGACAGACAACCCAAGGTTATAGAGAGACCCACTTGAAAAGAGGTTTCAAGGTTGCATAACATAATCTACGAATGAAAAAAAAAAACCTAGATAGTATCCGCATAAATTCCATTGGAAAATTTCATGAGTAGATCCATGATAGCAGTCTTAAACCCCCCAAATAACAATTTGGAACAGCCACAACACCCCCAAATACCATCGAGCTGCATCTTATCAAAGAAGGGGTAAATGAAATAAAGAAGCAAATTATGAGGAATTGTGACACCCCATCACACAGAATAAGCCCAAACCAGTGGAATTACAAATTGTTCTAAAATCATATTAAAAAAACAAAACACTGACCAGGTAAGTTGGTTGTAGCTTTGTGGTCAAGTGCGTCTCTACCGTCTCCTTCGTGATCCCCATCTCTACTATTAAGGCTTTGACCAGTGCTGCTATATAGACTTCGATTCGTTCCTAGTAACTTGGTCGTAGCTTTTTTTTTTGTTTCCAAAAAGATAAGCAAGCGACTACCATCCATGATCTCCTCTAGGAGCTGTATTAACCTTGTATACTTCTCATGTTCAGAAACAATCTCCACAATTTGCTCAATTGCATGGTTTTCTTTGAGGTCTGATGAGCCAATTATTACCTTGTAAGGATTATGCAGAGATTGCCTAGCAAGAAGCTCGACTTCCTTTGACAAGCAACTACATTACGTGGGCGAAGACACACACATCGTGGCCATCGCTCACAATGTTTCTTACTCGTTTCTCATCTCTAGGCTTTCCAAGCTCTGCGGGAGCACGGTAACCTTGAAATACCAGTTTCCCAATGAAGATCTTGATGCTTTAATCTCAGTCACCACGGACGAAGGTCTTGAAAACATGATGGAGGAATACGATCAGTTGCATTCCAGTATAATTTCTGCACTCCAGTATAATGTCTGTCGATCTGGCCGAATTTGAGAAACACTTTTCTTTATCTGGGGTTCAAAACCCATGTCTAGCACTACAAACAATTGAACCCCACTATTGGAATACTTTATCCCTTGTTAAACTTCAGTCTGAAAGCACAAGAAATAATGATTCTGGACATCCAGCTGGAGAATGCGATATGATGGAGTCTGAATTGAAGATGCCAGTTGATAACCTGACATCTAATAACCAACTATTGGGAGCAACTAAATCTTAAATTAGTTCAGAAAAGTTAACTGTTGAGAATGCACCTGTTGTTGAAAAACGTTCAGAAATTACAAATGTGGAAAACTCTGGTGCACTGCCAATGTCAATCCCATTCCCTTACCAACACCAACGCCAAGAACAGAGCAAAGAGACGAGAGGCGGAAGTGAGGCAGCGTTAGGATTAAGGAACAACTTAGGTGTTTGGTATTGAGAGCCGGAGGTCGGGCACGTGGGCCTCATGCCAGAAGCCCGACCTTAAAGGCTGCCAACGAATGCCACATATATTTTTTTTATATATAAAAATGTTTGGTTTTAATAAGTTGTTTAAAAGTATTAATAAGCCTTTTTAATAATTAAATTATCATTTTTTTAATATTAATTTTTAGTTGTAATAATTTATTTAAAAGTAATAATACGCTTGCATAAATTTAAATATATATATATATATATATATATATATATATAATTATGAGTTTTATTTAAATAATTTAATAAAATAGGGCTAAGTATAAATTTAAATGGAGTCCGTGAGATTTGAACCCTGGACCTCCCCACCGGTCAAGTCTTTACAAAGTCCACCCTACCAACGCACCACACGATGTGACTTTTACAAATAATTTCACTTATAAATACTTTAATTGTCATACCCAAGACCACCCACCAAGAAAAACGTCTTAAGAAGAACACTAACGCCAAAAGGTACATAGCGCTAGTGAACGCCAAAACGGGGCTGACAGTTGGAGATAATTGTTTAGATGTCACGGTTTAATCCTATTTAATCATTAAACGTGGTAATTATATAACCTTACAACATTTTTTTATGTGATTAGGTAAATGTTAAAAGTAAACATGTTAACGGATGCCTTGATAAATGCAAGAAAGTTATGAACAATAAATCAGACCCATTGATTTTGGAGGACAACTAAGAATATACCAGCATTTTCAATGCATAGCCATCAGATAAGGGTTTAAGGTTCAATAATATTAAAAGATCAATAATTGTGCCCATTGTCAATAGTTGTACGCCTTTCAGCGTAAATTAATAAACTTAAGGTCGGAAGTCACTTTAATCAAGTTGTAAGAAAAACGTTAAAAAGGGATTAGACTAGGACAAGCGGGAAGGAGGCGGCATATGCACTAGGAGTGTAAGCATAGGAAGTGGCGAGTGAGGCACAAGGATAACGTAGCTACAGGGCAAGGAAACCAATAGTTCTTTTGTAGGGGCGAAGAAATCAAGCTTAGATGCTTAATCCTAACCCTAACCTAGCGAATCCCCTAATGGAGTAATGTCTGTTTACAGACAAGTAAAGAAAATTTACGCCTAACCCTGTTTCTAAGTCTAAGTAGCACCAATTTGAAACATCCTGGAACTCACCCTGACAACTTTGGTGGATGCAGGTCAAAGCATACAGGATGGTCAGGACTCGAGGAAGTCGAGGTAGGGGAGCGTCGTCGCAAGCACCGCCAACACCTCCAGCGCCACCACCACCATCGCCTGAACTAGCCCTCATACTGCACTCATTGGAAGCCATCAACGAGACTTTAAAGGGGCGACAACAGGTAGGGACTGAAGTGGAACCCCCACCGTCTGGAATGGGTAATCCAGAAGCGTCAAGGGATTCAGGGGGAGGACCTCCACCTGAAGACATCACACGAGAATTACAGAAGATCAAACTTCCAAATTTTGCCAAAGGTCGCGCCAGTGAACGTGTGGAAGCATGGTTGGAAGGCATGACAAGGTATTTTTCTTTAAGGGACTATGCGTCCAACTCAAAGGCGAAGATCACCATTTTTCAGTTAAGAAACAACGCTTTGAACTGGTGGGGCAACTTGGAAAGACAACTGCACCTTACCCCAGACACAGTATCTTGGGAACTTTTCGAGGAGAGGTTCCAAAGGAAATATCTACCAGTGTACTACGAGGAACAACAGGTAGGGGCATTTCATGCCTTAGTACAGGGAAACAGAACGGTAGAATAATATTAGATCAGGTTTATGGAACTGGTCAAATATGTGTCGTATATGGATAACGACCAACGATAGGCAGAGCGCTTCATCTATGGATTGAACCCTAAGATAAGAGCTATGGTGCGGATGTGGAAACTGTCTTCAGTGGTGGAGGCGGTGGAAAATGCACGTTACACGGAAGAACACATGAACTTGACTGGGGGTACAAGACCAACATTTCCACATTGCCCGGGCTTCGTAGGAAAGGCCTCAAGGACATTTCCTAGGGGAGGGGGCTCAAGGCCACCACCATATGGTAACAGATTCGCGCCAAGGACAGTAGCTGTAGGGATTTCAATGGCAGCGAGTGCAACATCTCGTTCATCGCCAACGGTGCAGACAGGTCCATGACCATCTCAGGGAACAACTAGTAGGGGTAGGGGTTCCAGAGGAAGGAACTCATTTCAGAGACAGTCAAATAACAGTGCACAGGTTCAATCTCGTGTTACCTGTTGGAGGTGCAAAGGACCCCATTACCAGCGTGACTGCCCAGAGTTACAATCAGGGTTCGTGCATAGAGAAGGAAATGCACCGATGGGGAGAGCAAGTAGCAGTCACCAGATTTACATAGCAGTTAATAACTGCCAGGCCGAACATCAATCCACGGTGGTGGAGTCATCAGGTACGCTAAGTCATATCAATGTTAAGATTTTGTTTGATTCTGGTGTGACAGTAGTTTCATTTCACCATCTGCATTAGAAAAGAGTGGGTTGGTAGCCTACGAGCACGATGACTTTAAACAAGTCGAGATGGCTTCGGGGGAAAAACAAGCGGTAGGACCTAGTGTTGACAATTGTATAGTAGACCTAGGAGTGTGTACTACCAGGTTGAAGGTATATGTCACTGCTCTTGGGGCATATGAACTAATCATTGGAATGGATTGGTTAGAAGCTCATCGAGCTTTGGTAGATTGTTTCGCAAAGAGGGTTCTTTGTGTCGATGATGAAGGAAGACCAGTAGAAATCCAGGGTGTACAGAGAAAAGTGTTGTTACGCTTTATATCCACTATGAAGTTTAAGCGATGCTTGAGACAAGGGTGTAGAATTTATGTAGTGGAAGCAGTGAATGAAAGGAAGGGACCCTCATTGGGTCAGTACCCGGTATTGTCAGAATTTCAGGATGTTTTTCCGAACGAGTTACCAGGGTTACCTCCTGAGAGGGAGCTTGATTTTACTATTGAGCTAAAACCTAGTGCAGAACCAATCTCCAAGACTCCGTATTGGATGACAGCGCCGGAACTTTGTGAATTGCAAATGCAGTTGAAAGATTTACTGGACTTAGGGATAATAAGGCCCAGTGTTTCACCCTGGGGCACACCAGTAATTTTTGTAAAGAAGAAGGATGGATCCTTATGACTGTGTATAGACTACAGGGAATTGAACCGTGCTATAGTGAAAATAGGTACCCGATGCCGCAAAAAGATGACCTCTTCGATCAGATGAAAGGAGCAGCGGTATTCTCAAAGATCGATTTGCGATCAGGGTATCATCAGTTAAGGATTAAGGAAGGTGATATCCCAAAAACTTCCTTTCGAACTCAGTTTGGACATTATGAGTTTGTTGTAGTACCTTTCGGATTGACCAATGCGCCAACAATATTCATGAGCCTCATGAATGGCATATTCCGCAAGTACTTAGACCGTTTTGTACAAGTCGTTTTAGATGACATCCTCATCTATTCCAAGAATGAAAGAGAACACGAGGAACACTTGTGAATAGTGTTGTCCTGCCTTAGAGAGAAAAAATTGTATGGGAAGCTGTCGAAGTGTTCCTTCTTCCAGAAAGAGATCCACTATTTAGGTCATATCATTTTCGGTGAAGGAATCTCTGTGGACCCAGAAAAGGTAAAGGCCATTATGGAATGGCCAGTGCTGAAAAATGCCCATGAGGTGAGGAGCTTCATGGGGCTAGCGGGTTATTACCGGAGATTTGTAGAAGGATTCTCAAAAATAGCGAAACCCATCACCACCTTGCAACGTAAGGGGGTCAGGTATGAATGGACAGAAGAGTGTGATAGTGCATTCATTGAGCTTAAGAGGTTACTAACTAGTGTGCCAATTCTACGAGTGCCGGATATGGAAAAGGATTTCATGGTCTACATGGATGCCTTGAAGCAAGGGTTGGGAGCCGTGCTAATGCAGGATGGAGGAGTGATAGCTTATGCATCAAGAAAGTTGAAGAAGCACGAAGAGTTATACGTGACTCATGATTTAGAGTTGGCAGCTGTAATGCTAGCTCTGAAACTTTGGAGGAACTATCTTGTTGGGCGAAACTTTGAGCTCAAAACAGACCATCAAAGTTTAAAAAATCTCTTCACTCAAAGAGATCTGAATGCCAGGCAAAGGCGATGGAGTGAGTTTATGAGCGAGTACAATTTTGGTATTTCGTACATCAAAGGAAAGAAAAATGTGGTCATAGATGCCTTGAGTAAGAGACCACGTATCTTCTCCTTGGTAACCTTAAAGATCAATCTGAGGGAACATGTGTTGACACAACTCCTAGGAGATAGTTGGTATTTAAAGGTTACTTCAAACCTCCAGAGCGGGAGGCAGTTAGACCCAAAATATGAAGGATATAGTTTGGAAACAGATGGACTGTTAAGATATCGAGGAAGGATGTACATTCTATAGAATGAGGATATTCGAAACATCATACTGAAGGAAGCCCATAGATCACTTTATTGTGCGCATCCGGGAGTGAAGAAGATGTACGCAGATATGAAGAAGCTCTTCTTTTGGGTAGGCATGAAGCGCGACGTAGTCCATTTCGTCGCCAAATGCCTAGAGTGTCAACAGGTGAAAGCCGACCACCACCACCCAACAGGCCTCCTACAACCACATGATGTTCCTATGTCCAAATGGGAAGTCATCTCTATGGATTTTGTTGTAGGGTTTCCACTCACATCCCATAGACATAATGCCATTCTTGTGATAGTGGATAAGTTAACCAAGAGTTCTCATTTCATTCCAGTTAGAGACACTTACGATGTCACTGATGTGGCACGCATGTTTGTAAGCAAGGTTATCCGTTTGCACGAGATACCTAAGAAGATCATTTCAGATAGGGACTCCAGATTCACTTCTAGGTTTTGGACAAGTTTACAGTCAACGTTGGGGACTCAGTTGAACTTAAGCATAGCTTATCATCTTGAAACAGATGGGCAGACTGAGAGAGTAAATCAAGTCATGGAAGACATGCTTAGGATGCATGTAATGGATAATCAAACCCAGTGGGAGAAGTACCTACCTTTAGTAGATTTTTCCTACAATAACAATTATCATAGTTCCATTGGAATGCCACCCTATGAAGATTTGTACGGGAGGCCATGCAGAACTCCATTGAGTTGGGATAGACTAGAAGACCGAGTAACAGTTGGGCCAGAATTGATTCAAGAAATGGAGGAACAGGTGATTCAGATTAGACAGAGACTAAAGGAAGCACAGGATAGGTAGAAAAGCTATGCAGATGCACAAAGGACCGACCGAAGTTATGAAGTGGGAGACCAGGTTTTCATTCGTATCAGGCCTAATAAGAGTACCATATGGTTCGGGAAGGGGACAAAGTTGTCACCTCGGTTTATAGGACCATTCAGGATCCAAGCGAAAAATTGGACCCGTTGCCTATCATCTCGTACTGCCACCCCACTTGCATAAAACTCATAATGTATTTCATGTATCTGTTTTACGTCATTATGTTGCTGATGAATCACATAAACTAAATTTGAAGGAATTGTAGGTATCGGACGTGGGAACCCTCACGGTAGAACCGTTACGCATATTGGACCGTAGAGTCCGACAACTCAGGAACCGTCTGGTAGACCAAGTTAAGGTCTAGTGGGACAAGTATAGTCCAGGATCTGCTACTTGGGAAGATGCCAAGACACTATGGCGAGACTATCCCTCACTATTTTGACCACCTCGAGAACATGTTTCTCGAAGGTCGGGTGTATGTAACACCACCTTTTTACTTAGACAACCAGGATCACCTGAGGCCTATATACTTTATTTACTAAGTCACAGTGAAACTATTAAGTGATACACTTAAAACTTTATGAACTTTTATAAATGTTTAAATGTTATTTGATGATGATGTATATGATGCGATCTATTACGTGCATGTAAATTTTCTGAATGTTTAAATGTTATTTGATGATGATGTATATGATGCGATCTACTACGTGCATGTAAATTTTATGAATGTTTAAATGTCATTGATGATGATGTATATGATGCGACACATTGTGAGAATGAATAATTTTATGAATATTTAAAATACTATTAGAATGATGTGGATATGATGCAATCTATTTTGGGTAAATGATAATCTTGTGAATGGGTGTCGAAATTGAATTATGGAATATTATGAGATCTATTTCTAATTGGAAAACTTTGATGTTAATTTATCGGTACAGGGATACCAAATTGAAATGATGATAGTATGCAATTACATGATGATAATGCATAGAAATGTATGAGTTGTGTTACAGACTAATCTGCAGGTTATGGGCTATGAAATAGCCAAGGGATAATGATGATGAAAGTGGATATCAGGATCACTAACCGAGAAACATTATGGTATGAATATTGTATGTGAAATTTATATTGGTTTGGATGCATTGCTATGATATGTGGACAAGTTCATGATTTCAGATGACGATACTGCCCAAAACCAAATAAACGATGACAAAACCTCCAGCAACACAGTGCCACTGTATATTCCATTGTAGGGTGTGGACCCTAGTCCTGTTAGGAGGGGTGGAGGCATTTCCCACCGTGTATCCTCCATTGTAGGGTGTGGACCCTAGTTATGATTAGGAGGGGTGGAGGCATTTCCCACCATGTATCCTCCATTGTAGGGTGTGGACCCTAGTTATGATTAGGAGGGGTGGAGGCATTTCCCACCGTGTATCCTCCGAAACCTAAAGTCATGGGAGAATGGTGCTAGTTCATGCTACCCAAGACGTGTGATGATGACTGTCAGTTGCCTGCTAGGGAATCTTGGTCAAGATAGCGACACTTCCACTTACAGGTTCTATTTGGAGTTAGGTCAATATAGTTGATGCTCCAAGATAGTCTAGCAGAGGAAGGATAGGAATGGAGATGGAAGTAGGTTAGGGAGGAAGGATGAGTAGTAATAGTTGAGAAAGTATGAAGATCTGTCTTGTGGTGGAAATTAATGTTTTCCCTTCAAAAAAAAAGAGAAATGTATATATATGAATATTCATTATTACGTAACTAAACCACAGTTGTTTAAAATAAACTTGTTGAACTGGATAACTGTAATTAAAGAAATTCTCAAACAATTGATTGTTTGTTGTCTTTTATAAAAGACTATTTTTGCTGACTGGATTGGATGCATACATAAATTACTAAAGGATGACAGTTTGATTATTAGTACATGCACGAGAATTGTATGTACTATCTACACATGCATTTATTGTACATATACACTAGTATGTATGAGTTTTCTTGACTTACTTACTAATAATGTCGGTTACTTGTTATGAATGTGGGAACCATGTTTCTTTTCCTTGTACCATAAGATACCTTAACTTCGGGACGAAGTTTCCTGAAGGGTGGGTGTATGTAACGAACCTGCTTAAATAGGTGTACATGATTATTAATTATAATTAATTTAATAATATAATTTTCCTAAAAGATTAGCTAAACCATAATTATGTCTTAAAATAACATTAACTAATTAATTATTATTAATTAGTTATTCATGATTGTTAATGATTAATTTAAGTATTAATTAATTCATTAATTAATAAGGTAAATAAATAAAAGAAGGATAATAAATTATATTATTAAATTAATTTACGTACCTGATACAGGATAGCATATTAACTACAAGGGATAAGATATTAAATAAAGGGGATAAGGGGCATTAACGGGAAAGGATAAGGAGGTAATAAATGAGTTAGGTAGAGAGTAAATGAGGCAGGGAATTCGGTGAAGGAGGGATAAGGAAGGGAAGGAGTTGGACGGGAGGCCATTCTACGAGAGGTTGGGGATGGATTTTGGGAGCTCTGAGATTTGCAGAGAGAGGTGAAATTTTGGGAGTGGGATTGTATCAGTGCACCGGGGTTGCTGGGGGTTTTGGGTACGGGGGCCAGGATATCTGTTGATATCCTGGAGCTAGGAAGTTACCTAGTTGGCAGGGAGGAACTAGGTTTTGGGTAGTGTTTTGCAGAAGCGGTCAAGGAGGCAAGCGACGGACAAACGGAGGTTATTAGCATCAAGTTCAGGTATTTCAAATTTTGTAATTGTTTTAATCAATTATTAAATTTATTATATGTTGTTAAATTTAAGTTAACAAAATTATTATTATGAAGAATATTATTTTGTTATGAATTTTAATAAATAAATTGATGTTTTTAATCTCTTCGGCCCCTTACATCCACCCAAACCCTCATGCTCAAGCTATTCCTTTACCGGACCAAAAGTCCAAGAAACTTTTTGATACCCTTGCAGCCTCATCGAGGAAGAAGACTAATAAGCCTATTTCTAACCCCCTCTAAAAATAGTAAAGACAAAGAATCCTATTGCTAATTCATGGCACGAGGACGTGCCATATCTTCGGTCTGGGGGGAGTTTCCTGAACTAAAAAACGCTAAGCACTGCCCATTTGTATATAAAATCCATGAGAAGAGGAAGTAGGATTTCTGTGAAAATTCTGTCATACTGTCTTTTTACAATGTCATGTGATATTATATCAACAGTTGTTTGTATTGGTATGCTAAATTATATACTTCTGACATCATTGTGTGTGTTATAATCTTATTGTGAATTTTTATGTTTATGCTATAGAATACTTTGTATACTTAGTTACTCTTTGTGACAAATACAGAGCGATAACAACTGCTAAATACTTACTGCCATCTGTATTACAAGCTTATGAAAAGAGGAATAGTTGTTTGAATTGTTATAGATTGATGAAAGGAAATAAAAATTCTCCTATTCACCATGCCTACCAGTAAAAACCAAGCCTTTTGTTAGTATCTATCATTTATGTTAGTCACCAATGATCAAATTTACTCTTTCATGTGATTGATAGGGTTATTAAGTCAAATTGTTATATTTTCAAAATAAAATTCTCAAATAAAATTTGACATATCTTAGTTGTAAAATTGTCATTGGTGTGTCTAGGTGTCCTTACTACTCCCTCCACTCATCCAAGGTCATAAAGTTTCATCATGGTCATGTCATCATTCATTTTCATAAATTTTCAAATGATTGTCTTGCTCAAAGTTCTACTTCAAAATTGGTTTCTGAATTAAGGAAGATGAATTTGAAAAACGTGAAAGAGGGTTTTGTCAATAATAGACCAAGAAACAAAAACCTCCTTCATTTTATGCACATGTGTTATTATTTGAGAGAAATCCCCCAAATACAGTCGCTATAGGAGGGTTTCTGCACTTTTGGACAACTTGACTTCAAGTCAGTGTTTTAGAGGTTTGGAGAAGGCATTTGCAGTGCTTTATGGTTCCATTGTGTAGAATAAATCATACAATTTCAAACAATACCACTTTCAGCCCAAAAATCCTCTCCGAAGGCCTCCAAAAACCCTCTCAAAGACCACACTGCATTTTTGTTGAGAGCACGCTGTGTTTCTGTAATTTTTGAGTAACCAACTTAAAGCTTGGATTATGAACAAATGGGAAATTATTTTTGAAAACCGGAGGAGGTATGTGTTCATAAAATACCCAAAACAATAACCTCTCTCATTTTTTGAAAATACATTATGGTTTGGGATATATTCAATTCTCTTAGAGGCCTAGTTTTTCAGAAAATAAAACACTATGTTTTTCCTGTTTTAGTCATGTTTTCTTTTTGTATTTTCCTAACAACTGGAAGTGAAGTTTTGAAAACCAATAGAGGTTTTTATCAAGGTCATATTAAAAAATGAAAACCTCTCTCAGGTTTTACACATGAGTTACTGTCATGTAGTTACAGGTGTCACTTTGATACCTATTTTTCACAAGTTTTCCAGGCCAGAATTGTTGCGCTTCTGGGAAATCACTTTTGGAACTAATTTTGCAAAGGTAAAATTGTTGTTTTGCATGGTTTAAATGATCAAGGGTATAATATACATCTCAAGTCTTCCTCACATGTCATCGGAAACTTCCAAAAACTCCAAACCCTCCAGTTCAAACTTAGAGAGCAAGAAACACTGAGTTGTCATTTACGCCATGATAATGTTGTCCTACAAGCTAAGATGAATTCTCTACAACGTTTGGTTGATGATATGACTGACACCAATAATAGTCTCTGGATGCAATTGAAACACCACAAAAATCCTAAGTCAAAATCCCTTGGGCAAGAGGGAGAAGCTTCTAAAGCTAATCCACCCCCTCCTTTGCAAGTTTAGTCATGAAGGGAATTTTCTTTTTGTTTGCAGTGGGACCTGCAAAATATTAGGTGTGGGGGTAATGTTGGGCCTGTGATATGACCGATTTTATGATGTTAATTAGATCCTTTTTGCCGAATGTGTATATTGAGTTTATTAACATAGTCTCTTTATATTGTTGATGATTAATGCATGATCAATAATCACATGGATATGCAGGATAATTGATGTTGTTTCTATAATGGATAAGTTCTCAATGGATTGCTTAATTCACACTTTTCACTTTTCTATTGAAGTTAATATTGAGTTTATCCCTCTTGAATTATCTTTCATTGTTAAGTGCCATCGTGATATTATAAGACACCGGAGACATTCACACAACCATCAACACTATATTTGAGTTTTCATAGATCAGAGGATAGTTTTCTTACTTTCATAACTTAAGAGATAGTTTCCTTGCTTTTGTAGGATAGATAGTCTTTTTCTTTGGTAGGTTAAAGAGTAGTTTTCTTATCATAGATTGTGGATTAGTTGTTAATTCCTCTTGCTTTCAATTTAGTAGATTTCCTTTTGTAAATTATAAATAGTTGTGAAGATTAGTTTAAGAATATAGTTCACTTGTTTCTTAGTTTAATCAGTTGCTTATTGATTAGTTTACTTGCTGTAGAAGTCATCCTAGGCTAGTTAGTTGTTTACTTTCTTTAATAGGTTAGTTGCTTGCTTGTCTATTTTCTTACTTTCATAGGATAGTTGCTTATTGAATTTAAGTAGGCTAGTTGAAGTAGTTTTCTATTGCTATTTTCTTATTAGGTGAATAGTTTGCATTTTCTTATTGTTATGCTTAAATATTTTTCTTTTGCTTATTAGTTGAAGTAGTTTTCCTTGCTGATTGTTATGATTCAATTAGTTTTCTTTAAGAAGAGTTTTCATTTGTTTTCTTAAAACTATCCATCGATCCTTCATTCAAAGGTTACTTAGGGTAAATAGTTTGAATTTGTTATTAGGGTTTGATCATTCATATTTTTTTCTTGAATATATTAGCCCTTAGATAGCCACTTCCTTAGTTATACTATACTACTACCAACCCTTCTACCTTCGTATATATATATATATATATATATATATATATATATATATATATATATATATATACAACTCTAAGTTTACTTACCTCGAGTTGACAATTTAATTGAGGGGTTTAGTGTGTTTTTAGTGCATATAGAACACCCATCAACAGGTGCATTCCAAAAAATTAAAATACACGCTGTAACATTTTACAAACTGCGCACATTTCGTTGGTGCGATATTCTCGTGCACTAATTTAATGTGCGCTGCACCAAACCAACAATCTTGTACCATCATCTCACCAACTTATATGTAATTTACAATTACATTTATATTTACAATTTGGGGTTTATCCTAGGGGTATTACATTTCCCCTCCCCTTATTTATGCAGTGTCCTTAGTGCAGTATATACACATGTACAACCAAAACTCAATTTTTTTCAAAAAGATGCAGATATTCTTCCCCCATAGCATCCTCATGATCCCAAGTTGCATCCTTAGGGCTGTACCAGTTCCATTGGAACTTTACTAGCCCTATGGCTTGATTCTGGAGCTGTTTGATCTTCCGATCCAATATGCGCACCTGATGCACTTGAAAACTACCTTCTTGCTTCACTTGAATCACATTCCAATCAATCACATGATTAATATTAGGTGCATACTTTTTAAGCAATGATACATGGAATACATTATGAATGCATATTGATGCAGGAAAGGAAAACATGTAAGCTACATGCCCAATCCTTTCCAAGATTTCAAATAGCCCCAAAAAACGCGCTGCCAACTTTGAGAAACTTCCTAACTTCAGGGAACTTCCCTTTACTTTTAGGAACACATGATCACCCACATTAAATTCCCTATGAGTTCTGTCTTTATAAACATAGATTTTCTTCCTGTCCTACGCAACCTTTAAATTATGCTTTATTTTTATCATCTGTTCTTCCATTTCCCTAAGTAGTTATGGCCCAACTACTGTGTGGTCTGCCCAATTGTCCCAATTAACTGGTGTGTTTCATTTTCTGCCATAGAGTGCCTCAAATGGGTTCATCTTCAGAGATGCTTGGTACCCATTGTTGTAAGAAAACTCTACCAAGTGTAGATTGTCCTCCCATTTGGATTATTTATCCATCACATACATCCTTAGAATATCCTCTATTACCCGATTCACCCTTTTTTTCTGTCCATTTGACTCTAGATGATAAGCTGTGCTAAAATGCAGATTTGTTCCAAATCCTGTAAACAATCATTTCCAAAAAATTGAGGTAAATTTTCTCTGTCAGACACAATTGTCTTTAGAATTCCATGTAATTGAGCTATTTCTTTCAAATAAATATTAGCTATGTTAGCTTCATTGTGAGTGAGCTTTACTAGAATAAAATGGGAAACTTTGGTAAGCTTGTCCACCACCACCATGATAGAATCATGTTGTTTATTCGTTCTGGGTATCTTAGTGATAAAGTCCATTATTACACCTTCCCACTTCCACTAAGGAATGGGTAATGGCTACAACAAACCAACTAGGTGTATATGATCAACCTTGACCTTTTGACATGCCAAACACTTGGCAATAAACTCATGAAATTCTTTCTTCATGCCTAGCCAATAATATTGGCTCTTGATAGATGCAATAGTTTTGTGGTTACCTGGGTGTCGAACATAAGGTACATTGTGCATTCCCCCCAAAATAAAATCCTTCAATACCTGATAATATGGAACATAAATTCTTCCTCTATACATCAAAATTTCATCATTTTCCAACTTATAGTCTTCATCTTTTTGCTGTAAATTACCTTGCTGAAGTTTTCCTTTTACCTCAATGTACTTTTGATATGATTTTGTATCTTGTAGAATTATGTCTTTCAGGTCTAATTGGTACATGCTAATGGTTGTAACATGCATCTCATGCACCCTCCTACCAAGTGGATTAACCACCTTGTTCTCTTGGCCTTTGATATGATTTATATCAAAATCATATTCACTGAGGAAATTTAACCACCTTCTTTTCGTGACATTAAGAGTTGGTTGTCCAAAAAAGTATTTTAGACCACTATGGTCTGTCCTCAACTCAAATATTTTCTCCATGAGATAGTGCCTCCACATATTCAAGGCATCCACTATGGATTCCAACCTCGAATCATGAGTGGCATAGTGCCTTTCATGTTCCTTCAACTTCCTTGATTCATAGGATACTACATACCCATTTTGACCAAGGACTCCACCAAGTCCTTCTTTACATGCATCAATGCATACTATGAAATATTCAGTTGGATCACCAATCCTCAATATTGGATCACTTGTTAATACATGCTTAAAGTGTTGGAAACTTCTTTCGCAATCATGTGTCTACTCAAACTTCACACCCTTCTTTTGCAAAAAAGTAATTGGGTGCACAATCTTTGAAAATACTTCAATAAATAACCTGTAGTAACCTGCAAGGCCCATGAATGATCTCAAATACAAGACATTCCTTGGTGTTGCCCATTATTCAATGGACTTTATCTTTTTAGGATCTACTACTATCCCTTCCTCTGAAATGATATGGCCCAATTAATGAATTTTCTTCTGATAAAATGAACACTTTCTCAATTTGGCATACAACTGATGCTCCATCAATACCCGTAACACCATTCTCAAGTGTTTTTCAAGCTCTTATTCATACTTATAATATATTAAAATATCATCCAAGAAGACAATGGAAAATTTGTCCAAGTAATTCCTGAATATACCATTCATGAGACACATGAAGACAACCTGTGCATTGATTAATCCAAATGACATCACTGTGAACTCATAATGGCCATACCTTGTTTTAAAAGCAGTCTTGTTGATGTCTTCTTCTTTAATTCTTATCTGATGATAGCCTGACCCGAGGTCAATATTTGAGAATATGTTTTCATCTTTCAGCTGATCAAAGAGTTCATCTATCCTAGGAAAATGATACTTATTCTTCACAGTTACTTTGTTCAACTGCAAATTTTATTCAAAGTCTCAAATTTCCATCCTTTTTCTTCATAAATAACACTAGGGAACCCCAAGGTGAAACACTTGGGAATATATACCCCTTCTTTAGAATCTCTTCAAGTTGCATTTGTAATTCATTCAATTCTGGTGTACTCATCTTGTAAGGAGTTTTAGATATTGGAGTTGCTCCATGCATCATATTGATAGAGAAGTCAATATCTCTCTTGGGTTGAAATCCTGATATTTCCTTAAATACATCTTCAAAATCATTTAGGACTGCATAATATTCAATATTTGATATATTATCCTTAAGTGTCTCTTCCATCTGCGTGATAGATATTTGGGACCCTCTCCTATAACTTTTCTTGAGCTGGAAGGCTGAAAATTTCTCTGACTGTTACTACTCTGGGAATTCCTTGTACTGTCATTAAGTTTCCTTCCTCATCCAAGAAAGTAAATGATTTATTATAAAATTCTAGGACAACATGTTGTTGGTCCAACCAATCCATACCAATTAGGTAATTATAGGAACCTAAAGGTATGATGTTCAAATATGCACCGGTGCTTAGTCTATTCATGTTCATTGGACATGCCATAACCATCTCACTAATTTTTCTTTTAGCTATTGTATCTAACTGCACCATCCAAGGTTTTCCAAGCTTGCTTCTTGGAAAATGAAATATTTCCACCATCTTAGGATCTAGATAACTATGAGTAGCTCTTGAATCAATTAAAATGGCAACGGGCTGGTTATTAATCTTACCTTCCACTTCGATCATATGCGACTAAAATTCAACTTTCTTATTGTCCAAAGCTGCATAGATATTAGGTATACTTCTACCCATGTCCTCCACTCTTTCATCTTGCTGTACACTGTGAACAATCCTCACTCTTTCACTTATGTGAGGGAAATATCTATACATATTATAACCCTTACAACACCAACATTGAATAGGTGGTTTCCTTGGCCTTTTCCCTAATGAATCTGTCATTATGGATTCTTTAGAATTTGGTTGTTCTTGGTAGTTATTTATGAAGAATGGTGGCTTAGTTCTCTTCTTCCTAAGATTCTACTTTGCTTTTCTTCTTGTCTTCCCAATATTTTTGGTAAGTTGCTTTCCCTTTATGCTGATCATAAAGACACTTAGACCTTCTTATAGTTTCCTCCAAGGTCTCGAGATCATCATATTGTATCCTGCCACTGATAAGTGATGGCATCCCACTCAAATATCTCTAAATTTTAACTTGCTCATATTTGATGAAGGAAACATATTTCAGTAGCTCTAAAAACCTCCTTTCATACTCATCTATGGTCATACTCCCAAGATTGAATTCAAATAATTCCTTTATTTTATTATCATAGTATCTCTTAGTTAAGTATTTCCTTTGGAAATACCTCTTTAATTATTTCCAAGTAACCTTCTTCTCATCAATATGTTGCACCTGCACATATTGGTCCCACCACATTGATGCTTTTCCTTTGAGCCAATAAATAACAATTCTACCTTCTGCATGTGAAGAGTAATTATGCAACTGAAAATAATTTATCATACTCAACAACCATGTATCTCCATCCTCATCCTTCTTATGTTCACCATCAAAAGTAGGAAGCTTGATTTTTTTCATTTCCCCCTGAAGTTCATTCACTCCAGACTTTTTCTTTTGCTTCCTGATAGGAGACAGACTTGCACTATTGCGTGTTCTCCTAGTTGGATCCCTTGGAGAGTGATGGCGATTCTTTCAAACACTTGTGATGTGCATTATTCTTCCCCTCTTATCATGAGACATATGGCTTCCTAATATGCTTTCCTCAGTCTCCTTGTCCATGTTCTTCTCTATTCCGTCCAAGATCTACATCAACTTGATGTTGAAGTTCTCTTGTTGCTCATCGGCTTTCATACGCCTCTCATTATCATCTTTATAACTCAAGACATTCTTTTACAAATTTTTTATGGTCTCCACTAGGTTCATACTTTCTTCCTTACCTTCTCCATGTCCATTTTAATTTTTACCTTCATTACCCATATGTACATACATTCATCTGATATCTTCTTCATGGCTGGAAACTCCCTGCACATATTCCATGATTCTAAACTTTTGTTGATCCTGTTATGATCTAACACCGTTAACTTTGCAAAATGTGAAACCAACAAAATTTGTTAGGCTAAAACATTTAACAAATTCATGAATTATGTACAATTTTATTTCCATAAACATCATATTTCTCCCTTCTCATTTATTGGGAAGATTATCTGGCCAATCAATTTTGCGTGCACTACTTCTCCATTATAACCCATAATTAACATGCACCGATTTTACACATGCAACGCTAAAATGTTGCGCATGCATCACACACTTATATCCAGTGTGCATACTTTTCTATCACATGCCAATCTCTATTGAGCATAACTTTTGTGTCGCGTACCATTACTCTACGTGCACTGCTAGTACTACACCACACCACACAACACCAGAGTTTAGTGTGTTCATACTACATGTCAATACCCCTTGTGTACCAATATTCTGTCGCACTCCATTATCTACTAAGTATGACTTTTGTGTCGCATACCGATACTCTGTGCACACCATGAGTACTACTTTGCACACACAAGCACAGATTCGAACTATGCTTTGCCAACACTTCAAGCACACAACTTGTGCATCACAATATTATTTGTGTGCCACAACTCTGCATCCTGCGATGCCCAACTTCAGTGTGCTTTACTGTGCACTTATATTTTATGCCCGTGCAACACTAGTTATGGTCGACACAGTACCAAAACTTAGTGTACATATCTCGTGTACTCTTATTTTTTGCACAATGCCCCATGTTTAGTGTGCACCATGTGCAACACTATTTTCCATCCACATCATTGGTTTCATACAACATAGTACTCAATATTAATGCGCACACTTATGCACCTTTATTTTTTTGCACATCACTACTACTTAGCGGACACAAATACTTAACTGATTTTTCCACAAATACTTCTGGGTTTCACACACTCTTCTTTTAGTGCGCCACCCCCACACACTTACACAGGTGCACATTACATCCTGACATATATACAAAAAGGCTCTCTGGCCTCCAAAATCACACACTAAGCCAGTGTACGCTGAATCCTGGAATGCATGCCATCCTTGCACACTTATATAGGTGCACGTTGTATTCTTCAAGCCGTTTCCCTTTTAGTGCATCATTCTTGTTCATTTACACATGTGCACTCCAAAACATTAAACTACACGCTGTAATATTTTACAAACTGCGCACACTCCTTTGGTGTGAGAGTCTCACGCACTAACTTAATGTGCACTGCACCAAACCAAAAATCTTGTACCATCAACTCACCAACTTATATGTAATTTACAATTACATTTATACTTACAATTTGGGGTTCAACCTAGGGGTATTAAAACTCCCAAACAATTTTGATGTAAATTGGCACATCCCTTATTGCTTGTAACAATAGGATTTTGACGCATAGGTTCTGGAGTTCTTCCAATAGGTTAAATTCAAGTTGTGGGGGTATCTTAGCTATTGCCAACGTTTTTAGATATGAAGGAGTAACAACTTGAGTGTGATTTGGGATAGTAACAACCAATTGTTGCGTTATTGTTGTTACCCCTAAAGTTACAATATGTGTATGGTTTTCATTTCCTTCATGATGTTTCTCTATCTCAGGAGGTAGGGGTTCGTCCTCCAATTTTTCAGTGATTATTGGTGAATTTTCTGGGCAAATTACCCTCCTAGACATAAGGTGTACATCGTTATATACAAGGGGGGCAATACTATAGGATGGGAAGGTTAATGTTTCAACCTGTTGAACCGTCTTATTGTTTGGGTTCGTATTATCCCGTATAGGAATTTGAGGTCGAATCACAGGAACATTCATTGAGGTGTTTATTGGCGCATTCATAGGAAGTTGCAACTGTGGTTGCATAGAAAATTGTGGAGGTAATGGTAAAGGAAACTGTGGTTGGGGTGTTGGAAATTTTTGTACATGGAAAGAGGGATTTCGCTAATTTAGTGGCCAAGGGGAATTCTAAACTGGTTGGGCTGACCATTGTACCCAAGGTGAGGGATATTGAAATGTTTTGGGGCTCTACTAGTGAGGATTGAAAAGTTGTGGTTGTTGAGGATTATACTGACTATTCCAAGTATTGACAATTGTAGAGGAATCCTGATTCATACTTGGAGGTCATTCCTACCATGGATTCTTTGAAGCTAGAAAGTAAGATCGTTCAACTTTTTCACTAGTTCCCCAGTAGACCGCCTTTCACCCAAGTAAAGATGGAAATGATTCCGTAGGATGATCTTGATTGCAAATTATACATACTTCGACAACATTCACTGGGAATTCCCTTGAAGAGTGTTTCATTTTGCATTTTGGATAGATAATAGTAAGTGCCTTCTTAGCCTCCAATTGTTTATGTTTATCTTGAAACATGTCCAACTATGAATATAGTGTCTTGAGAATGTCAGTTTTAAAATATTCCAACAAATTCCCAATCTCTACGCGATTTACTCCCCCATTTGATGACTTTCTGGCTATGGTGGGGAAGTCCCTAATTCCTAGTTTTCTTTTGGATATCCCTCTTGAACATATTCTGCACAGATCACACATTGCCTCATAAATTTCCTTAGAGATATCCCATTTTCCCATTAGATTCAACATATCCAACCATTCATCTTTCATTTCTCAGATCAAAATTGTTTTTAAGATATCACCACCCAAAGTGGTTTGTGAGGACCTATGAAAATTATATTGAAACCGTTCTAAATAATTCTGCTGGTTCTCGTCCTCTTTTTTTGTCATTTTGAATATTTCTTCCCTAAGTTGTCAATATCTACAATATTCTTGATACTTCTCAGGGAAGGTTTCCTTCATGTCGCCCCAAGAGGTTACAATACCACTACCAAGACCCATAAACCATCTTAGGGATTGTCCCTTCAAGGTGGCAGGGAACAATTTCAACTTTTGCAAATCAGTGGTATAGTCATAGATTCAACATAGTACATCAAATTCGAGCAAGAAGGAATCTAGATCTTCAATAATGATCCCATGGAAATTAGGGAGGGATGCTAAGGAATTTGGATTCATAGGCGCACCCCCATACGTATCAACAATAGGGAATTCAATTGTAGAGGTTGTATCATCCATGTTTTCCCACAATATCCAATAGTCTTCTAGGATTCCAAAGTTAGGGGGTACTTGTTGCAGTGAAGCAGGTTCCTTTGTCTCTAGTGCTGAAGGTTTTGAGACATTTCCTTGATCTAAAATAGGAATTTCAGGGGTTGTTCCACGTACTGGAATTTTGATAATATGGTGTAGGTTCCTCTCTTTCCCCACATCCCTCTGCCAGATTTTGAAACTCAGTTTCTGCTACTATAGAAGGTTCTCCTTGCGGCCCTAATTATTTTCTTAGATCGAATTCAACTATATCAACGGAATTACTCTTGGGATTCTAGCGAATGGTTCCTACATGAGAAGTCACTTTTGCAGCATTGCGAGATTCTAATTCTGCCTTTGAAATAATCTCCTGTATATATGTTTTCTTGTTTTGATCCTTTTTTACTTGACCTCCTCTACCTGCATGTTTATTAGTTTTCAGGGGTATTCCTCTTCCTATACCTCTATTCATGCATTCTATATGCTTGATCACCCATGCAGTCTATATGCTCTGGTGCAGGTGAGACGAGAGTCTATCAGGGATAACCTAGGGGTGGGTGATAGATGCATAGTTTCTTACCTTCTGTATTTACTTCTCAGGCCTCATCAACACTAGAGATAATGCAACTAATCCAACACTAAATTTTACATTTGTTCCCTTATAACCTCCCTGACAATGACGCCAAAATGTTGGGGTTTTAAAATGTCTTTTTAGGACAATTAAATAACACTCACATTAATTTTCAAACCAGGGCCCGTCTTTTGTTTCAAGGCTATGTGCAAAGTCTATGGAGGCTATAATTTCCTCTATAATGTTGGTGATTCTAAATGATCATGTAGTAAATGAATGGGAAACCAAATCAATCAATTATTTGTGAAGAAGTATGAGACACAGACTTTTCAAGAGGAAACCCAACCCGGGAAAAAAACCTTGTCTTCTTAAGATGTTCAGCAAGCACCAACTTCGTTACAACTCATCTTTTATGAGAACCAACTCATAGAGGCTACAACCTCTGATTGCCAGCACCAACTGGCTGAGAGCACCAACTCCCACAGAATCCCAGCACCCACTGGGT
>ML784722.1:811824-858474 GCA_009831015.1 Picea engelmannii | reverse complement strand
TCTTTTATTCGTTCTTCTGCTTTTCCCATGCCAGCGTTCTCCCTGATTTTCTGAACTGGCTCTTTACTCTGCCTCCTCTACACATGCCACCTCATGCAACGCTGTGTTCCAGCAGTCGTGTTCCAGCAGTCATGTTCCAGCAGTCATGTTCCAACATTCATGTTCCAACAGTCGTGTTTCAGCATCTACGTGTCAGCATGTTTCACTTTTGTGTTGCAGCATCTGTGTTCGCTTCCAACAGTCGTGTTTCAACATTCGTGTTTTAGCATTCGTGTTCCAGCAGTCGTGTTTCAGCATCTGTGTTCACATTTGTGTTGCAGCATCTGTGTTCGCATTGGTGTTGCAGCATCTGTGTTCGTATAAACAATCGATTGCCATCAATGACAACCTTGATCATCTGCGTCATTCTTCTGTTATAGACATCAATGACAACCTTAACCATCTGCGTTAGCTTCTGTGTTCCAGCGTTGTTTCAGCGTCCGTGTTTGCATTTGTGTTGCAGCAGTTCGCATATGTGTTGCAGCAGTTCACATTTGTGTTGCAGCATGTTTCAGCATCTGTTCTTCATAAACAATTGATTTCCATCAATGACAACCTTGATTATCTACGTCATCTTTGCTGTAGCCATATTTCCAACAATCCTTGCCGCACTGACATATGTATGATCCTATACTTGAGCACCGGTCGAAGACCAAATTCTCAAGTATCGATGGAATCATGGAAGTGGAAACATCGTGGTTCAAGAAGAAACAACATCTATAAGTAACAACATATCTAAAAGGGGCATCATCTGAGCTTGTAAAGTAGTAACAAAATCAAATCCTTGAATGAACATAACCTGTTATCAACCTGCAAGTATATGCTTCCAAGCCATCTCATTAGTAAACCCGAAATCAAGTAAGAAACCACTTAATAGCCTATATAACTACTTAAATAATGCAATTCAAAAAGGACGTACCTTGGTTTAAAACATGAAGTCACATGAAAGATATTGTCAAAAGAGGGTAAAATATGACTTAGAGTATCTCCAAAACAAGGTAAATGTGTATCACACCCAACCCCCTAAGTACCCATTTAAGGGATGGTGTATTAAATTTTCTCCTTCCTTCAACCATTTCCAAACCTTATTTTGTGGACACCATCATCTTCTTCTTGCCGAGAGCTTTTTGACAACTATAAGTTTGCTCAAAACATAGCTCTAGATCAAAAGTTATGGCCCTTTGAAATTTTTGGGCCTTTATTGGTCAAATTTCTCTGTACTACCACATGACATCCACGTGCATCCATGTCATTGTTCCCATATGACGTGGCACTAAAGTGTCCTATATTTTCCTCCATGCAGAACATCGTCAACGTGGCGCTGCCTTGCCACCTGCCAGATGGCCGTCGGACCCTTGGCAGAGTCAGACCCTGACATTCCTTACACATAGCACTATGATTCACATTCTCCCAAGGTCTTATTTCACCAAACAATGACACTTGTCCCTGGGTCATCGGGATTGCGGGACCTCAGAATCTCAAGATCTCATCCCTTTTACTAATTTTCCGACACTAGATAACGATAGGCACCGAACCACATCTCTTTACTGGTCTTCTGCACATTAAAACTCCCCACGGTCCGTCGTCTGAGAATTACAAGGTGATTAAGGACTGTTAATCACAGGGTTACGACCCTCGTAGATCTATGAATAAGATATATCGGTTGATTACTTCCAAATATGATGTCATCTACATATACCACCACAACAATCATGTTTTGATCCTCAATTTTGATGTATAAGTTTCCGTCAGTAGTCCCTCTTTTATATCCTTGTTTTTGCAGGTATTGATCAAGCCTTGAGAACCATGCTCTGGGGGCTTGTTTAAGACCATACATGACATTTTTTATCTTGCACACATAGTCCTGATTTTCTGTTAACATGAATCCTTCTGGTTGCTCCACATAGACTTCTTCTTCTAGTGTTCCATTAAGGAATGTTGACTTGACATCCATCTGATAGATTTTGAAATTTCTGAAGCATGCAAATGCCAGGAACATTCTGATGGCCTCAAGTCTTTCTACTGGAGAAAAAGTATCTTCAAAATCAATACCTTCCACTTGGGAATATCCTTTGCAAACTAATCTGGATTTTTTCTTTATAATCTCCCCATTTTCATTTAGTTTGTTCTTGAATATTCACTTGGTTCCTACCACATTTTTGTCCTTGGGTCTTGGAACTAGTTCCGAAGTCTGGTTCTTCTCTATTTGGTATAGTTCTTCATCCATTTCTTTTATCCAATATTTAATTTTGTTGGCTTCTTTAAATGACTTAGGTTCTATCAGGGATAACATTGCTTGTTTTGAGCCAAATGTGAGTTTCCTTATTGTTTCCACTCCTGCATTTTTATCTCCAATAATATGACTTTCAGGATGATTCTTTTGAACTCTTTTTGATGGAGCTTTTGGAAAGGGAGTTTCTTCATTGTATTCTTCATAAATATATGGTTCATTTTCCTGTGTTGCATTATCATCATCTTCTTTATGAGATTCTACATCATCATATTCTTGCTGAGATTTTTTTTTATCAAATTTTTATATGTCTTGGGATATGCTCTTCTTTAGTTTTAGATCATCTATCTTTACATTCGCACTTTCCACTATATTTACTAGTCTAAGATTATAACATATTTATGATTTCTTATTAGGTAAATAACCTAAAAATATGCCTTCATCAGATCTTGGATCAATCTGAGCTCGATTAAGTATGCATAATGTTGTGTAGATTGCATCTCTCCAGAATTTCTCTGGAAGCTTGGATTCATTTAGCATGGTTCTTGCAACTTCTTGAACTGTTCTTCTTTTCCTTTCTACCACTCCATTCTATTGAGGAGTCCTGGGAGATAAAAACTATTTTTTGATACCATGATTTAAAAAAAATTGAATGAACTCTTTAGAGGTGAATTCTCCTCCATTGTTTGATCTCAAAAATTTAATTTTGAGATCTGTTTCATTCTCTACAAGGGCTTTGTATGTTTTAAACTTCCCAACAGATTTTGTTTTTTCTTTTAGAAAATATACCTAGGTCAATCTTGTGTAATCATCAATGATCAACATAAAATAATGTTCACCATAAGTACTTTTAGTTCTTGTAGGTCCACAAAGATCCGTGTGAATAAGTTCTAATGGTTTTGTTGTGGAATGCTCTTTTGTTTTGAACCTAACTCTTGTTTGCTTCCCTATTTGATAATGTTTACAAATAGGATTTGAAGGTTTTATAATCTTTGGAATATCCCTTACTTCCTCCTTATTATTGGCTTTGATTAAGTTTTTAAATCTTATATGTCCCCACCTTCTATACCATAGCCAAATTTTATCTTCCTGACCTAAACACCATTTTTTTTCTCCTTCCATGTCAAGGATGTACAAATTCCTGGATGTTCTTGGTGCAAATACCACTAGCTTAATTGTATCTTCTCTTATTATCTCACATTTTTGAGAATCAAAGATATGTATTGTTGAAATTACTAAGACAAATGAGAGGGGGGGGGGGTGAATCAATTGTTACCGTGCTTAAACAATTTTAATTCAATTAAACCATTTTTAATCTTTCTCCAAGTGACCATCAATATTATACTACATATGGACAACATAAATAATGATCATCACTCACACATAAGATATACACGGAGACAAATTTTCACGAGGAAAACCATAAAGGGAGAAAACCTCTTTTTCGAAATAATAGGCAGTCTTTTAAGTTCTGTACATCATCTATAATTGAGCACCAACTCAATGTGAGGCTACTACCTCTGTTTTACAAGCTCCAACTTGTTTGAGAGCACTAAGTCTCTAGTTTCTCTAGCACCCACTAGAAGGAAACAACAACTCCCTGAGTGTTCTAGCACCAACTGGATGGAAACACCAACTTCCAGTCACACAGGCACCAACCTGTATAATAGAGAACAATTGTTCTCCCTTGCACCACCTTGCCACCCTGGTTTTTTTGGCTGCAACCAGATGGAAGCTACAACTCCCTGTGTTCAAGCACCCACTTGAACCTCTGAGGACAACAATCCTCCCTAGCACCACCCTACCTCCTTGATTATAAATAAATGATTGAGTAACCAACAACACAGATAAATCGATTCTTACCACTTCTTCTCTGTTCTATAAATCTGGTCTGCTTCCGACTATTTTGTAATTCTTCTCTTCCTCTATCTGTTCTGCAATTCTACTTTGCTTCAAGATGTTCTGCAATTCTGCTCTTGCTTATGTATATTCCTCATCTGTTACTCATCTCTAAGTCTTATCTCACACTGCACATATTGTCGGTCTCACACTGCGCATACTGTAATTTTCCCTTTCGTACAATTCAACTCATTTTTTATTCAGAACGACCAACCTTGCACATTCGTCTCATATCTTCTTTCATTCACACACGCCTCAGCAACTGAATCACCAACCAATCAAGAATCATGAATCAAATTTTCTAACTGAATCGTAACTGATCAATTAATTGTGAGGTGAAACAATAGCCCTTCGATCACATTCGAATTCACCTGCACCGTTGGATTACAAGAAACAAAATGTCTTTTGCATTTCGTATTTCGGCAATTTGCGATTTCGCATGTCGTGAATTCCTGTTGCGAAGCATCTCAACTCTCCAAGTTGCGATCCCTGAAATGGATCCAGATCAACGGTCCACAAAACGTAATAATCTGATCCCTTCTTTTCCTAATCGAATGGCTAACGGGATTTCAACGTTTTTCCCTTCGAGTCTTCGAGACTCACAATAGTCCCTTTCGGCATTTCGCGATTTCGCATGTCGCAAATTCCTGAAACTCCATGTTGCGATTCCTGAAACTCCATGTCGCAATTTCGCATTTCGACATTTCACAATTTCGACAATTCTTGTGATGAGATATCTTGACGCTCCATGTCACAATCCCCGAAACTCCGAAACTCCATGTCGCGATCCCCGAAACTCCATGTCGCAATTTTTCATTTCGACATTTCGCGATTTTTGTGGTGAAGTGTTTCGACACTCCAACTCCCGGTAACTGAAACCTACACCAAAAGGTGTTTTTTTCATTTCGACATTTCGACATTTCGGCATTCCTGTGGTGAAGTGTTTCGACATTCTAACTCCCGGTATCCAGAACTCCGAAATGGAGTTATTTCCCAGTCTGTGAAACTCTTTGTTGATGTGCCTGTTTCGGGATTTCGGAGTTTCTCATTTCGTGACTTCGGGACTCCTTTGATGAAGAGCCTTGACTCTTGAATCCTCCAACTCCCGGTATCTGGAACTCCGAAATGGAGTTATTTCCCGGTCTGTGAAACTCTTTGTTGAGGTGCCTGTTTTGGGATTTTGGCATTTCACATTTCGCGACTTCGGGACTCCTGTGATGAAGAGTATCGACTCTTGACTCCTCTAACTCCTGGTATCCGAAACTCCTACTTCCTGGTCTGCGAAACTCCGAAATGGAGTCTTTGACATGCTCTGATCTATCACATTTTGGGATTTTCTGCCGTGAGTTTCTTCCTTGACTCCTGGAGTTTACGGTTATGATATTCTCATGCGATCATTGTTTCACTACTGGTCTTGCCACTTTATATTGTTCACCATCGTTGGGCTAAGCTTTCCATCAATGACAAACAAATACTCTGCCTTCTGTCTGCCCGTAATAAATATGCCAACAATCTCCCCCTTTGGCATTGATGGCAACCCCTTGAAGAACATCCAACTATACCACTATAGAATCCTTGAAATTACCAGTAGCATCCTTGAAATCCTTGAAATTACCACACTTTCTCCCCCTTTGACATCAATGTCAAAGAAGAAACACGCTCCCCCCTGAGCTGTTGTAGTACATACTCCCCCTCTCAACTATGAGCAGCTTAGAAATACAACAGATATTCAATAAGTACTCCCCCTGACCTGGTGAACAGATTAGACGAAAGAAGTTATAACCCCCAACTTTTGATGACGATATCCAAAAGGGGTCACTGCTAACAGTTTAGTAAAGATATCAGCTGTCTGTTCTGTGGAAGGAATATAATTCATCTGAATAATTCTGTTTGTAACTTTTTCTTTGAGAAAATGGTATTTTATTGATATGTGCTTAGATTTTGAATGAAGTACAGGATTCTTAGACAGACTGATGGCACTGGTGTTATCACAGTGAAGTGGAATGGGATCAGTGTAAGTTACCTTCAAATCTACAAGAGTTTGTATCATCCATAAAATCTGAGTGCAGCAGGTAGCAACAACAATGTACTCTACTTCTGTAGTTGATAAGGAAATAGATCCTTGTTTTTTACTAAGCCATGCTACTAATGAGTCACCCAGGAAGAATGATTCTCCACTGGTGCTTTTTCTCTCATCAACACAATTTTCCCAATCTGCATCTGAATAAGCAGTTAACTGAAAATTCTGATTTTTGGAATACCACAGACCATACGTCATTGTTCCCTTCAAGTATTTGAATATCCTTGTGACAACTACCAAATGAATTTGTTTAGGAGCAGACTGATAACAACCTACCATTCCAACAACTTGCATTATATCAGGACGGGATGTTGTGATGTACATAAGACTGCCTATCATAGAGCGATATGTCCTTTGATCAACACCGGGTGAAATATCATCTTTACTGAGCTTGCAACCAACCACCATAGGTGTACTAACAGGAGAGGAATCCTCCATCTGAAATTTCTTCAACATCTCTTTCAAATATTTTTCTTGAGATATAAAAATTCCTGCAGAACTCTGTTTTACTTGTAAGATAAGAAAATATGATAGTTCTCCTATCATGGACATCTCAAATTCTGTTTGCATACAGTTAGAAAACCACTGGATAAATGATTCATTAGTGCAACCAAAAATAATATCATCTACATAAACCAAAACAACTAGTAAATTGTCACCTTTAGACTTAATGTAGAGATTGCTGTCAACAGTACCTCTCTTGAACCCTTTGTTTTGTAAAAAATTGTCCAGTCTATAATACCAAGCTCGTGGTGCTTGTTTTATTCAATATAAGGCCTTCTTTAGCTTGTAAACATAATTAGGATTATATGTCAATGAGAATCCTCCAGGTTGCTCCATATATACTTCTTCCTCTAGATCTCCATTAAGAAATGCTGACTTAACATCCATCTGATAAACTTTAAAGTTCTTATGACATGAATAAGCAAGAAACATTCTGATGGCTTCCAATCTTGCCACTGGTGCAAAAGTTTCATCAAAGTCCTGACCTTCAACTTGTGCATACCCTTTACAGACCAATCTGGATTTATTTCTAACAACTTGTCCTTTTTCATTCATTTTATTCTTGAACACCCATTTGGAACCTATTACATTCTTATCTTCAGGTCTAGGGACAAGCCTCCAAGTATTGTTCTTCTCAATCTGATCAAGCTCTTCATTCATTGCTCTAATCCAATCATCATGCTGGCTGGCTTCATCAAAATTTTTAGGTTCAGTCATAGATAAAAAGGCAACATGAGATTGTTCTGAGTCTTTAATCAATTTCCTTCTTGTTTGAACTCCTTTATTTATATCTCCAATTATCTGATTTTTAGGATGATTCTTTCTAACAATTCTAAGAGGTGATTTTGCTTCTTTCTGCTGATTTGTGTCAGCCTGAGTATTCATATATTCATCTGATTCAAATTCTTCCCTTTCTGATCCTTGGACCTGTTCATCTTCATCTTCAAATATATCTTATGTGCTTGGTTCAACACTGCTTACATTTGTGAATTGAATTTCTTCATCAACTTTTATGTCTATACAATCAACCAGTTTATGCAGTCTCTTATTGTAACATCTGTACCCTTTACTGTTTGTATCATAACCCAATATGATACCTTCATCAGCCCTGTCATCAAATTTTCCAATATTTTCATCATTGTTCTTGATATAACATTTATTCCCAAAGACTTTAAAATGCTTGATTGAAGCAGGTCTTCCAAACCATAGTTCATAAGGAGTCTTGTCACTATGTGGCCTAAGATGAGATTTGTTAAGGATATGAACGACTGTATGAATTACTTCTACCCAATATGTATGAGGTATGTTCCTTTCATTCATCATTGATCTTGCCATTTGCTGTACTGATCTATTCTGCCTCTCAGCAACTCCATTTTTCCGTGGAGTCCTTGAAATTGTGTACTCTCTTTTGATCCCATGTTTATCACATAACTCTTTGAAGTTCCATGAACTAAACTCTCCTCCTCTATTAGATCTTACTGCCTTTAATCTTTTTCCTGTTTGATTCTCAATCAGAGCCTTAAACACTTTGAATTTTTCAAATGCTTCAGATTTTTCCTTCAAAAAGGAAACCCATGTTAGTCTAGAATAATCATCAATAATCAACATAAAATAATTTTCTTTTCCTGTACCTTCTTTCCTTGATGGTCCACATAAATCCATATGTACTAACTGGAGAGGTTTTTCTATTGAAGGAAAGTTTTTAGATTTGAACTGAGTGCGAGTAATCTTTCCTATCTGACAGGGTTTACAAACAGAGTTGTATGGCTTTGATATCTTTGAAAGATCTTTTATTGCCCCATTGTTTCTGAGCTTAATTATATGATCAAAATTTAGGTGTCCAAGTCTCCTATTCCACAACCAACTTTCATCATACTTGCTTAAGTGGCATTCTTCTTTTTCTTCTTTTAACACATAAACATTGTTTTCTGTTCTTATCCCTTTTGCAACTAGCTGTCCTGAATTCATAGATTTTATTCTACAGTCTTTAGAGGTAAAAATGACTTCACATCCTTGGTCACAGACTTGAATGAAACTATGCAGATTATGTTTCAGACCTTCTACAAACAACACATCATGAGCTTTCACTTTGCCATTACTCAAACTTACCATTCCTTTACCTTTTATTTTTCTTGATGCATCATTTCCAAAAGTTACATTCCCTGATTTTCTTTCACTTAGAGTTAGAAACTTACTTTTGTCTCCATTCATATGTTTGGAACATCCACTATCAATATACCAGGGATTCTTTTGTCTTTGGGATGATAACACTAGTCCACACTTGTCATCTTCTTTATTCTTCCAAACCTTGACATTTTCAGCAGTGGGGATCAAATCTGGATTGTAATTCCTTAAGCGACAGTCTGCAGCTTTATGTCCATAATTATGGAAGTTGTAACATTCTGGTTCATTGAATAACATATCATAATGATTGTTATGCTCATAACTATTGTTGTGTTTCACCTGTGTCCTTCTCCCAATCATCACATGATTTATATTCTGTGATTGTTTGTTGCTTGGCTGTCTCAATCTTTGTGGTGGCAGATAATTATTCCTTGAAAAACTTGATTGCTCATATCTAAATCTTAAAGAACAATTTATAGCTTTGTGATCAAAGTTAGAGCAGAAAAAACAATAACCATAGAAAAAACCTTTGTACCTTGAAAAAGTCTGTCTTCTTTGAGGAGGTCGATTTCTTTCATGCCGATAATCTCTCTGATCTATAGATTCGGTTCTGGTACTGTTTCTTTCATTCCTTCTTGGTGGCTGATTTTCTTTCTTTGTTTCTGTAGAGTGACTATTGTCAATGTTTGAGGATTTGACAAACTTGATAGGTTCTGTATTACTTGGATGATCACTACTTGATCCTTCTTCATACCCCAATCCAGATTTCAACTTTGGGTTTCTTTGTTGATTTAGAATGGAGGTTAATCCTTCTGAGGCTTTCATACTTGGAAGATTTTGGTGATACAATCCCTTAAACTTCTCCATTTCTTTTCTGGATTTTACTATCTCTTCTTCTAAGGCTTCACACCTCGCTTTATTCTCTGAAAAATGTTGTTTCAATATGTCTTCTATTTTCTTTGCCTCTTCTAATTCCACTTTCAACAGGGCAAAGTCTTCATCAGGCTATTTACTGTCTTTCTCGAACTGTATCAACAATTTTTTTTTCTTTCTGTTCTTAATTCCGAGTCTGTCAATCTCTTCCAGTGCATTGATTAGTTCTCCTTCCATATCAACCATAGCTTCTTCATCATTATCATCATTTCTTGTGATTTTATTATCATAATCCTCTTTGTCCATAAGCATGAAGTCATTTACCTTATCTTCATAGGAAGAGTCACTATCAGTGTCTTCTGAGGAATTGTCATTATTTGCACACAAACTTTTCTTCTTACTATATTTCTTGAATTTGTACTTTTTTTCATCATCAGAGTTATGGTCCTTTTTCTGATGGGGACACTTAGATGCAAAATGACCTATCTTACCACAGTTAAAGCATTTGAAGGACAACTTGCCTTGATATTTTCTTGATCCTTTCTTTAACCTTCTCACAAATTTTGCCTCAATATCATCTAATTCTGAATCAGTATTCTTGTCTGCTTTAAACAATGATTCTCTAGTAATAGATTTATCTTTTCTAATTCTCATTTCATATGCAGTTAAAGTTCCTAGAAGTTGATCAATGGACAGAGTTCTAAGATCATTTAGTTATTCCATTGCAGAGACTTTTGGATTAAATTTATCAAGCAAAGATCTTAAAATCTTCTGAACTAAGAGTGATTCTTCAAACTTCTCACCAAGACCCTTAATGACATTCACAATTTCTTCAACTCTTAAAAAATACTTGCTGACTGTTTCATCTTCATTCATCTTTAGTTGTTCAAACTTCAACCTAAATGTTTGAAGTTTGGCATCTTTTACTTTCTCATTTCCTTCATAGCTACTAATAAGTTTATCCCACACTTCTTTTGCAGTTTGAAGATGCATCGCCTTTACAAACTTGGATTAAGCAAGTCCATTCAAGATAACATTCATTCCCTTAGCATTAAATCTAAATTCTAACTTATCATCCTTGGAAGCTAGCACAACAGGATTTATGTATCCAATCTCTACTACATCCCAAACATCATCACCTAAGGCCATTAGGTATGTTCTCATTCTAACCTTCCAAAAGGAAAAAATTGTTTCATCAAACAGAGGAGGCTTACTGGATGAAGTCCCTTCATGACTTGTCATGTTTAAGCTTATAGATATACCTTTAAATAAAAGGAACCCGCTCTGATACCAATTGTTGAAATTACTAAGACAACTGAGAGGGGGGTGAATCAATTTTTACTGTGCTTAAACAATTTTAATTCAATTAAACCATTTTAAATCTTTCTCCAAGTGACCATCAATATTATACTACATATGGACAACATAAATAATGAACATCACTCACACATAAGATATACACAGAGACAAATTTTCACGACGAAACCCATAAAGGGAGAAAATCTCTTCTTCTTCGAAATGATAGGCATTTGTTTAAGTTCTGTACATCATCTATAATTGAGCACCAACTCAATGTGAGGCTACTACCTCTGTTTTACAAGCTCCAACTTGTTTGAGAGCACCAACTCTCTGGTTTCTCTAGCACCCACTAGAAGGAAGCAAAAAATCCCTAAGTGTTCCAACACCAACTAGATGGAAGCACCAACTTCCAGTCACACAGGCACCAACCTGTATAACAAAGAACAATTATTCTCCCTTGCACCACCCTGCCACCCTGGTTTTTCTGGCTGCAACTAGATGGAAGCTACAACTCCTTGTGTTCAAGCACCCACTTGAACCTCTGAGGACAACAATCCTCCCTAGCACCAACCTACCTCCATGATTATAAATAAATGACTGAATAACCAACAACACAGATAAATGGATTCTTACCACTTCTTCTCTGTTCTCTAAATATGGTCTTCTTTTGACTGTTCTGCAATTCTTCTCTTCCTCTGTCTGTTCTGCAATTTTGATCTACTTCAAGCTGTTCTGCAATTCTTCTCTTGCTTCTGTCTATTCCTCATATGTTACTCATCTCTAAGTTTTATCTCACACTGCGCATACTGTCGGTCTCACACTGCGCATACTGTAATTTTCCCTTTCTTACAGTTCAACTCATTTTTCATTCAGAACGACCAACCTTGCACAATCATCTCATAACTTCTTTTATTCACACATGCCTCAACAACTGAATCGCCAACCGATCAAGAATCATGAATCATTTTTTCTAACTGAATCGTAACTGATCAATTAACTGTGAGGTGAAATAGTATCCCTTCGATCATATTCGAATTCACCTGCACCGTTGGATTACAAGAAACAAAATGTCTTTCACATTTCGTATTTCGACAATTTGTGATTTCGGATGCCGTGAATTCCTGTTGTGAAGCATCTCGACTTTTCAATTCGTGATCCTCGAAATCGATCCAGATCAATGATCCAGAAAACTTTATAATCTGATCCCTTCTTTTCCTAATCGAACGACTGACGGGATTTCAACGTTTTTCCCTTCGGGTCTTCAAGACTCACAATAGTCCCTTTCGGCATTTCGCGATTTCGCATGTCGCGAATTCCTGAAACTCCATGTTGCGATTCCCGAAACTCCATGTTGCAATTTCGCATTTCAACATTTCATGATTTTTACAATTCTTGTGATGAGATATCTTGACACTCCATGTCGCAATCCCTGAAACTCCAAAACTCCATGTCGCGATCCCCGAAACTCCATGTCGCAATTTCGCATTTCAGCATTTCGCGATTTTTGTGGTGAAGTGTTTCGACACTCCAACTCTTGGTAATCGAAACCTACACCAAAAGGTGTTTTTTGCATTTCGGCATTTTGGCATTTCGACATTCCTGTGGTGAAGTGTTTCGACACTCCAACTCCCAGTATCTGGAACTCCGAAATGGAGTTATTTCCCGGTCTGCGAAACTCTTTGTTGATGTGCCTGTTTCGAGATTTTGGCATTTCTCATTTCATGACTTTAGGACTCCTATGATGAAGAGTCTCGACTCTTGACTCCTCCAACTCCCGGTTTCCATAACTCCAAAATGGAGTTATTTCTCGGTCTGCGAAACTCTTTGTTGAGGTGCCTGTTTTGGGATTTCGACATTTCACATTTCGCGACTTTGGGACTCCTGTGATGAAGAGTCTCGACTATTGACTCCTCCAACTCCTAGTATCCAAAACTCCGATTTCCCGGTCTGTGAAACTTCGAAATGGAGTCTTTGACATGCTCTTATCTATCGCATTTCGAGATTTTCTGCCGTGAGTTGCTTCCTTGACTCCTGGAGTTTACAGTTCTGATCTTTCCATGCGATCATTGTTGCGCTGCTAGTCTTGCCACTTTCTCTTGTTCATCATCGTCGGGCTGAGCTTGCCATCAATGAAAAAAAAATACTCTTCCTTCTGTCTTCCCATAATAAATATGCCAACATGTATGTGACCTTGATCACATCTTTGACTTACACTTAGGAGATTAATCTTAAGATTTTCTACTAAAAGAACATTTTTTTTCTTTGGCCTTGTTATTCCCTAGGCTAACATTACCTTTTTCGAAGTATCTTGGCTGACACATTATCTCCAAAGGTGGCTTTTCCTTTTTATTTATTCGTTAACTTGAGAAATTTGCTTTCATCTCCAGTCATGTGTTTAGAACATCCATTGTCTATATACAACCGACATCCTTTATTTTTGGCATACAGGGCTACTTTACACTTTGTTTTATCTACTTGATTTTTCTTCCATACATTTTTTTATTGTTGGGAATATTTATCTCTTTGACATACTTTGAAAATCTACGTTCACTGGCTTCATGTCCATAGTTATTAAATTTGAGGCATTTCATATTATAATCTTGTAATGGAGACAATGCAGTACTGTTTCTTTTGTCTATATTGAACTTCTGACTTCTTTGCACATTTTTGGATTATGCCTTCTATAGGCTTTACAATGTACTACTTTGTGTCCAAAATTATTGTAGGAATTACAATATCCAAGTAAGATATACTGATATCTATTAGAGGGATTTATTCTGGTGATTGTATTCTTCTTGTCATATTTTTCTTTAGTAGGGGATGCTGATTTCTGTTTATTTGGGATGGTCTCTAATGGAATCATCCTTGCCTTATTATCTTCTCTTCTTAAGAGAATTTTAAGAGCATATGCATAACTGATTGGTATTTTAACAGATCCTTGTGATGTAGAAGTTGAGTCTTGGGTGTATCCCAAACTGGTCTTGTTATTTGGTGACCTCTGACTATTGATAATTTCATCCAATATATTTGAACTATTTTCAAATTTTGACCCCTTCTTTTATTTCTCAAGTTCACCTTTTAGCAGCTCAATCTCAACTTATAGCTTCTCACATACTTGTTCTCTATCATTGAGTTGTTTTAAAATGACTTCTTCAATTGTTTTATCTTCTAGGAGCCGTGACTTCAAATCACTGATGATCTACTCTAATTTTTGATAGTTCTTGATGCATTTATTTCTCTTGATTGATGTGAATCTTCAAATTCTTGATTTTTTTCCTTAAGTAACTTGTTATTATTTGTATACTTTCTTAGTTCCTCCAGAGCACTAATTAGTTCATCTTTTATATCTAATTCACCTTCACTTTCAAATTTTTCTTCATTATCTATATTATTATTTTGAGTGTTCATTCCCATAAATAGAAGCTCTGAATCTTCATCTGCACTTATATCTCAAGAGATGATGTCTTCTTTGTAGTAGAAGTTTTTGTTTTTATTATAAAATTACTTCTTGTATTGGTTTTTCTAGTTGTGGGATTCTTCATCATCATTATCCTCCTTCTTGGGATAGGTAAATTTGTTAGCAAAGTGTCCGATTCTGCCACAATTACATTTGAAGGGTAACTTTCCTTTATATTTTCCAAATCCTTTCTGGAGTTTCCTTATAAAGTTGGCCTCTTATACATCTGATATGTCTAACTGATATTCATTAGACATATGTTCCTATTTCTTCTTTTCTTTAGATGCCTTAAATGATGTTTCTCCTTTTGATGGTTTTTTGTTACATGTTCTCGTCTCATATGCTGTAAAAATTCCATGAAGTTGATCTACTGTGAGTGTGTCAATTTCTAGTCTATATTCAATTGTGGAAATATTGACATCATATCTCATAGGTAATGACCTTAAGATATTTTTTACAATATTTTTATCGGTAAGTTCTTCTCCCGCTTCTCTGATTGAGTTAACTACCTCATCTACCCTATGAAAGTATTTAGCAATGTCCTCTTCTTCTTTCATATTCAAATTTTCAAACTGAGCTCTATAGGTTTACTTTGCTATCTCCTTCATATACAACCTCCAATTTGTCCCAGATTTCTTTATCTGACTTACAATGAATTACCTTAACATGTATATAATTTTTCGATCCTCTTGTAATGGCATTAAATTCTCTTGAGTAGTCATTGCAAATATTCTTTTCTGCAGTATCCGTGGGTGGAGTAGCTGGTGCAGTGTAACCATCTACAATAGATTGCCAAACATCAAAACCAAGAGCCAACATTTATATTTTCATTCTTATTTTCCAGAGAGCATAATTGCCTCCATTAAACAATGGTGCTTTGTTGGAAGATAATCCCTCTTGTTGATCTATTTCTTTCAGGATCTACAGTCCAGTTATTAGACTGTGCTGAAGGCACTCACTCTGATACCAATTGTTGTAAGTACTGAGAGGTNTACTTTGTTATTTTATTAATCACCACAATATATCAACAATGGACTTGTATTTAAAATCAATTATATAAATATAATTAACATGAATTACAAGGTTTTATAAAGAATAATATAAGATAGTGAAGGAAACCAATCCTTTTTAAAGAACTAACTCTTGGAGACAAAAATCCCCTTCTTCAGGGCACTGACCCTAGGAATCACCAACTCCCTTGTCTTTAGGGTACCAACTCCCTTGTTTTCACAATTTACTTAGTAAAGGATATGAATCCTTCCTTGCTCCTCCCTTCCACCCTCACTGCATAAGTATCATCAGTTCTTCTTTTTGGAATCTGCTTCTTCTTTTGATCTGGATTGTAGATACACTTCTTCTTCACCGTTCTTTCTTTATTATATAGTCTTCCAACTGGTGTGAGCATTGAAGCATTGTTTCCCTTTGTTTGGACCATTTCAACTCTTCATTTAAATTAACAGTAATAAAATTTGTCTTTTAATTTATAATTAATATCTTCCTCTATTATTATTCACACATTAACGTGAAATATTTTCAATTTAGTAAGAGGGGTTTTCATAAATCGATTACATGTATGGATTGATTTATTTTAACTCGATCCCATGCTTTTTTATTTCATTCTTAAGATTTTGATGCATCCCCAGTTCTCCAACATATCATATTTGAGATTTTCGATTAGCTTTCCAATGCATTGGATATATTTGATCACTTAATATCAATCATGACAAAATCAAGATCCTATTTGGTTCAAAGTTCCTTCCTGACAGAGGAAACATTCTTCCTCTATATGTTAAAATTCACATAGATGCACTTTCAGGACCTCTATTCCATATGACCATAGGCGGTGACTAAGCGCTAATCCAAACGAGTGCTTAATCACTTATCAATATTGACGACCATGTTTTATTTGCAAGTTTGAGATGGACGATTCTCGTTCACTTTGGGACTTTGGATTTTCGGGACTCAGATCTTTGTAGTCTTCCAACTCTTCTGGAGAAAATTCTGCTGAAGGGTGTATCAACACTCCCTTATTGATAACCTTCAAATGTACATGAGCTAGGACCATATACTTAGGCACAAAGAAGATCCTGCTCTCTGAGTATTCGACTATTTGTGACTCCGAGACTCCGGGCTACTCAAACTCTAAGATAGTTCAGTCCCTCTGGAGTGTTTAAATACCGAATAATTCATAAAGTTGTGGTGACCGATTTTTGTCAGTTGTTAATACTCCTTATGCTATCCTTCCACTGTATTCGATCGAATAGTTGAGAAATATTCCTGAAGATATTAGATCAACGACCAAAAGTTAATTTGTGACTTCAGCCTTCAGTGCTTCAGGTACTTTTTCTGGTAGGAGAAGCTGGATGTCCCCAGAGGATGTAGTCTTGCAGTGATGTAGATTGATGACATCACTGTTGACATGGAACTGGATGAGTGGCTTCCACATGTCACCTTGATTCGTTACTTTTGTATACCCAATGTGCCAACTATACCTTGACACTTGTCACTGGTCGATTGGGCCATGTGTCATATTTTTCTTCTGCTACATGTCACCTTCCTGGATCATGTATTTACACTTTATGGATTTGGTACTTTGTGGCTTCAGGAATTTTGGCACTTTTATACCATTCTTTGATCATTGTCGAAGTGAAAAATAGATCCATCACCGTAGATCTTTTCTTATCTTGATCGATGACTTTTGTTAACTTCGGGGCTCCAGAGTTTGGGATTTATTGGTTTATATAAGCTTCTTATCATCGAAGTAGGTCAATGCCATAGTTTTCCACCTTATTCCTTAGCATGATTTGACGGTTTCAATATTTTCACTCCAGATCAACGGTTGACGAGATTTCTCAACTTCGGGGCTTCAGCGTTTGGGTAGAATTACCTATTTTAGATTCCTTTTTCGTTGGAGTGGTCAATGCCATAGTTGACCACCTTATTTCCTTTAGTGTCATCTGATGGTTCATAATGCTACCTATTCATATATGACTGTTGATATTTAATCCTTCCCAACCTCTGACTTTACCTCAATCTAACGATCCTGGATTGTCCCAAAATAAGAATGAACGATTCCTGTAACTCGATCCTTTACAAAAGGATTTATTTACTCGCATAAATCTGTCTCATGTGTTATTTCAAATGCATCATCTCTTCTAATATTCGATTAATGTTCTTCCTTCTGATATTTGGTTTTATACTACATTCTTCTTCACCCTGTTGACATCAATGACAATATCATACCACTGTGTCCAACATATACAACAAGAAGAATGTAAAGGAAAAAATAATCATGTTATACGTTGTGAAGGATCATATAATCCCACATGTGATCGAAAATACACATGCATACAAGATGTGGGAATCCTTGACAAATCTTTATTAAAGTAGAAAGAAAAAGAGGAAGATGATGTTATGAGAGAATATTCATAGCTTGAAGATGTACAGATCTGATACAATTACATATTATCTCACTAAAATTACTCACATCCATGATGAGCTGGGTTCTTTTGGGGAAAAAGTTGAAGATTAGGAGTTGGTTAGAGAAACCTTGAAGGTTTTTATAAACCATGGGAGATTTTTTTTCTGTGGAATTGTTTCCAGAGAGAAACTTCCCGACTAGGAAAGGTTATGGAAAAATTTCACACAAGAGATGAGAGTGGGATCCAACCATGCAAGGCAAAAACAAGCTGATGAGGAGAATAACATTTCTCTTAAAGGAAAGGGAAAAAGCAAGACCAAGAAAAGATCCAGTGGCGGGGCTACCTCAAAGGGTGAGAATAAGAGAGACATGAGAAAAATAAAATTTTTGCATGTGACAAAACTAGCCACTATGCTAGTTAGTTTCCAATTAAGAAGAAGAAGGGGAATCCATAGATTGTAGCTTCAATAGAGGTGGATGATTTTTCTGCCAAGTTTGAGAAGGAGTTCTCATTATGAGCAAGCCCCTCTTCTAAATTAGTACCAACTAGTGTGTGGTATATTGACAATGGTGCTTCCAGTCATATGAAGGGAGTACGATATTACTTCAAATATCTATCATAGGGTAATGTAGATCCTAATATTGTGCTTGGAAATGAATCCATGATCAAAGCAGTTGGCCGAGGAACAATCATGTTTCAGAGGGAGTCTTAGCCACCGATGAAAGTGAAAAAGGTGATGCATGTTCCAGGGTTGGCAAAGAACTTGATCTCAATTTTAGACATAGAGGATATTGGGTATGAGATTATTTTCTGAGATGGAAAGGTACTCATTAATACCATATGATCTAGTTCCAAGATAGCTAAGGTGATTGGGATCAGGAAGGGGAAGCTATACAAGCTCATGTTCCAACCAAATCAGGCATTATTTTACAACAGTAGTAGTGACTTGTGTGAGATATGGTACATGAGGATGGCACACTTGCACCATGGGGATTCTAATGTGATGAAGGATATTTTGATAGGTTTACTAGAGTTCAGTGTGGATCATTAGGGTGTGTGCAATGGGTGTGCACTCATGAAGTATTCCAAAACTTCTTTTCCAAGCAGTGACAACAAATCCAAGGGGATATTATGTCTAATAGACTTAGATGTGTGTGGTCTAATGCCAGTTATGTCCTTGAGTGGATACCATTATTATGTTACCTTTATTGATGATTCCTCTAGGAAGGCTTGTATATACTTCATGAATACCAAGGATGAGGTCTTCAATTGATTTCAAGAGTTTAAGGCTCTTGTGGAAAATTCAATAGGAAGGGATATTAAGGTGTTGAGATCTAACAATGGGGGTGATTATACCTCCAATGATTTCAAGATATTCTGTACACATTAAGGGATCAAGAGGGAGATGACATTTCCTCACAACACTCAACAAAATGGGGTTATATAAAGAAATAATAGGGCCATCATTGGGGTTGCAAAGGCTATAATACATGACCAAGATATACCCATGTTCCTATGGGTAGAAGCATGTAGTAAAACCATCTACATTTATAAAAAGAGTCCTCATAGGGTGTTGGGGAGTAAGACTCTCAAGGAGGATTTCATTGGAAGAAATCCTAATATTGGACACCTTCATATTTTTGGGTGTCTTACATATTCTCACGTCCCTTTGGAGAAGAAGACAAAGCTGGAGCCCACTGCAGAGAAAGGCATATTAGTTGGGTATAGTGTGACCTCAAAGGCCAATTGGATATATATTCATGCATTGAGGAAAACAATTGTGAGGCGATATGTGAATTTCAAGGAGGATAGAGCCTTTAGGAGGTCGCATGATTTACCTCCAATAGAGACAGAGTAATGGGAGGGTCCGAAGGTTGAGGAGAGATCTACAACACATATTTCAGATCCTCAATATTAATATCAGGAGGAGTAGGAGGATCCTTCCACATAGGAGGCCACTACCACTTCAGGGAAGAAGAGGCCATGATGGATTTAAGAGACCTTGAAATATGCAGAGAAGCATGCAACACCCAAGGGAACTTTCAGGGAGAGAAAGCCACCAAAAACGTATTCTAGTTACATGGAACTCATGTGCGACATTATTGATTTTGATCCTTCTATCTTTGAAGAGGCTTCAAAGTGACAAGTGTGGTGGGTTTCCATGGTGGAGGAATATTCCTCCATCATGAAGAATGATGCATGGGATATAGTGTTGAGACTGGAAGGGAAACATGTGGTCAGTTCAAAGTGGTTCTATAAGATCAAGCATGCGACAGATGGAAATGTGGAGAAATACAAAGAGAGGTTTGTGGCGAGAGGGTTCTCACAGATAGAGGGAGTTGATTATGAGGAGAAATTCACACCAGTTGCAAGGTACACTTCTATAAGGGAAATCATTTACATTGCAATAAAGATGGGTTGGAGGATACATCATATGGATGTAAAGACCACATTTCTGAATGGGATCATTGAGGAGGAGGTGTACATCGAGCAATATCATGACTTTGAGGTGCATGGGAGAGATTCCCATGTATGCATTTTGAAGATAACATTGTATGGGCTCAAGAAATCTCCCAAATCTTGGTATTCAAGGATCGATAGCTACTTGAAGTAGATGGACTTTGATAAGAGTGAGTCAGAACCCAACCTTTGGTACATCATGGTTGGTGAGTATCCTCTCATACTTGTTTGATATGTGGATGACATGTTTCTTACTATGTCAGAGAACCTCATCGAGGGATGCAAGAAAGATCTTTCTTCAGAGTTTGAAATGAAGGACATCGGGTTGATGCATTATTTTCTAAGATTGGAGGTGTGGTAGAAGAGAGGTTATATTTTTCTAGGATAGGGAAAGTATGCAATGGATATCTTGAGGAGATTTGAGATGATGGATTGCAGGCCTATGTCTATTCCTATGAAAACCAAATTGAAGATGTTGGATGCTTCTGAGTTTGAGTTGGTTGATCCCACCTTGTATGGATGGTTGATTGGTTCTTTGATGTATCCGGTCAACATGAGACTGGATATTTGTTTTGCTGTCAACACCCTTAGTCAATTCACGGTGGAGCCAAGGAGGGAGCAATATGCGTAAACAAAACATGTTCTCAGGTACCTACGATGTACAATAGATTATGGGTTGAGCTATGTTTAGGGGGATGGAGTCATATTGATGGGCTACACAGACTCAGACTGGGCATGAAATGAAATTGACAAGAAAATCACCTCAGGGTTTTACTTCATCTTGGGATTGACAATTGTGTCTTGGTTCAACAAGACACAAAAGTTAGTGGCATTGAGCTCTGTAGAGGAAGAGTACATGGAATCTAGTCAGACGAGTTGTGAGGACATATGGCTTCACAAATTACTCATTGGATTAGCCAGAAGTTGAAGCCGATTTCCATTCACTATGATAATCAGAGTTGCATTAAACTCTTGGAGAATCTAGTGTTCCATGATAGGTATAAGCATATAGAGATAATGTATCACTTCATCTGGGACTATATTCATAGAGGAGATGTGAAGCTTCAGTACATTCCTACATATGTGTAACATCCCTATTACCAAATATCTCTGATACCAATATGTAACATCCTTGTTACCAAACATCTCAGATACCACAATGTAACATCCCCACTACCAAACTACTATGATACCATTCTGTAACATTACCCAACCTACTACTGAAAAATTCTACTCCAAAATCCAATGCGCATATTCTACTCTATAACATCAATCTACGCATAATACTTGAAGTAGCATGCTCAACCCTAAGCTAAGTTGTGCCACCCAAACTTTCCTCTTTTGACACAACTTATAACAATGGAGGTAAATAAAAAACAACTGTGTGCAAAAGCATACTGAGAACACAAATTTACTGTGCGCTTAATCCACTCTGAACATGTTATTTCTACTATGCGTGCAACCATTCTGACGTCATACACTAGTTCTATTTTCCTTGTGAGCACATACTACTTCCCTATGCGCACAAACAAATCCAGCCTCCTGTGCACACAAATTGTGTCCCTACATGCACGACCATTCTAACTTTTCCTCAGAGACTCATGACCATTATCATGAGGATAACTTAATAGGAAACTAACAACAACTATCATACTCGTGCATGACTACAAAACTGAATATCAATACCACACTTATATGTGTAAGGGACATTATACATAATAACAATAATTACCTATATGAAACAACATACAAGAATTAAACCCATAATAAACATAGATAATTAAGCACAAAGTAAATGAGACAAATACATAAAGACACTTATATTTTATGAAATGTCACCAACTACGCACATAACTCAAACATCCCTCCCATCCATAGACTATGTTGCTCATATACTTTTAGCAATAGGTCACCCCTGAGATGGGGCTTAACTACACTAGGGAAAAATGGTTTCTAATGCCAATATAAGGTCTAATAATCAACATAATTGTTCAATCCAAGGTGCTCTCTTCTGCAACTAGTCTACAGTCTCTCATTCCCCACAAGCCTGTTACACCTAAGGAAGTGTGCCCCTTCTCTTCTCAACAATCCTTAAACTACCCCACTTCCCTTCCAGAGTTCCTACAACATGTCAGACAAGAAGTGTCAGATCCCTACAACTAATTCCCATTGCAACAAGGAACAATTACCAAAAAACTCTCACCTAGAGTGAATGCTCACAGGCTTGACAACCCGCCTCTTCGACAAAAAATATCTCACCTAGAGAGAATTCTCATGGGCTTGAAAACTCACCTCTTTGAAAAAAAACTATGATTACAATACAAAAAACACTTAAAATATTTTCTCTGTAGATACGGTAATAGTCTTCCTCTCTTAGATGGTCCGACCCCTTCTGCACATGAGAAAATTGAATGAAAAAGACCAAAGATCCCCCAAAATACACTAAGGCCAACAATATATATTTCATTCCTTAAACTGGACACTTGTCACCTTTAGAACTATCTTTAACCACTTGGTGACCCGTTCCCATCCCTTGGGAACTTACAATAAATAATTATCCATAAATTACACTTTTCAGAATATTAATAAAATATTCCCTAGGACTTAAGTCCCCCCGTTTTGCCTTTTCTGCCGGTGGAGTTAGCCCCTTGTCTCTTTTTGTCTGACATGTTTGCATGAAACGATGTGATATTATTAGTAACTTGAGTTTGATTATAATTTACAAGGATAGACACACTGACCTATTTTCATCCCATCTCAGTAGCCTCATAACCACATAAGCTCTTCGTCCTCAAATACAAATATGTACATACATACATATAACTCAGTTCAATGAAAAATTCTAGGTAATCCTCGTGAACTTACTCAAGTGCGTGCAACACTGTGAAATGTGCACACCCTTCCTTTGATGTGAATCCACACACACTTACCCAACTGTGCACATCACTATGAAATATGTGCACCCTTTGTTTGATAACAATTCTCGCGCACTACTCGGGTGCACCCAAATCCATGACTTGTGCCAACGACTCACCAGCCTATATGTAGATTTACATTTACAATTATTAATAATGGGTCACCAACCTATATGTACAATTACAAAGGGTTTTGGATTAGGGACATTACATTCCCCTCCCCCTTCTTTATGCACTGTCCTTAGTGCATTATATACATATGTACATACAAAAATTCAAACATCTTGAAAAATATGTGGATACACTTCCCGCATAACATCCTCGTGCTCCCAAGTTACATCCTTAGGAATGTACTAGGTCCATTGGACCTTTACCAACTCCATGGCTCGATTCCGTAGCTGTTTGATTTTTTGATCCAATATGCAAACTGGTCGCACTCGAAAATCGCCTTTTGGCTCCACTTGAATCACATTCCAATCAATAATATGATTAGCATCAGGTACATACTTTTTAATAAATGGTATATATGTAAAACATTATGAATACACAAGGAAGTAGGAAATGCAGTCATCTATGCGACATGACTAATTTTATCTAGGATTTCAAATGGCCCGTAGTAGCACTTTGCCAACTTAGAACAATTTCCCAAATTCAGGAAACTGCATATGAATTTCACTTTTAAGAACACATGGTCCCCCACTTTAAACTCTTTGTGGGTTATTCCTTTATTTGCGCAATTTTTTTTTCCTTTCTTGGGAAGCCTTTAATTTCTTTCTTATCTTTACCATATGCTCTTCCATTTCCTAGAGTAGATCTAGCCCAACTACTGTGCGATTTGTTGGGTTGTCCAAATTCACTAGCATGTTGCACTTTCTACCATAAATTTCCTCAAATGGGCTCATCTTTAGAGATGCTTGATACCCATTGTTGTAAGCAAACTCTACCAAGTGAATATAGTCTTTCCATTTTGATGATTTATCCATCACATACATCCTAAGCATATTTTCAATCACCCAATTTAATTTCTCTATTTTTCCATCTGACTCTGGATGATAGGCTATGCTAAAGTTCAGATTTCTCCCAAATCCTTTGAATAGCTCTTTCCAAAAGGATCAAGCATGAGGTTTATTTCATTTAGCATATACTTGAACCATAAACAAATGCAGCTACACCATACACAAGTGTTGGAGTAACCAAGATCACAAGAAGAATTACCATGCACAAGACAATAAATATCCCGGGAAACCATTCTAATCAAGGGAAGAAAAACCAAAACTCCTTTGCTATATTCTCAAGATAACATCCCCCAACCATAAAACCCTAATGCACACAAGAGGGTTCTCTATAACCTTGAAACTAGTGCCCACGAGAGGCGTGCACTTCAACCTTAAAGGTAGGTCTAAAATTTCCAAAATGACAAGTGAAGTGTGTGTTTCCTCAATGGGGAGATCACCTTTATTTATATAAGACCAGACACAATAATAGGTGTGTATATTGGCACAATAGGGCCGACCTCAATAACTCAGAAATATAATTAATTGTTACAATAAAACTTAATTTTCTTTCACATATGGTGGGGCCAACTTGTACCCTTTACATCATAATTAGGGTTACAATTAAATCTTACACTTAGACAATATAGAAAGGGATCCACACATCCACTAGTGCTCAACCACTAGGGACATGTCCACCTCTACTCAACCATAGGGACGTCATACTCAAAAGATCTCTATCTCAACTGAGTCCACAAGAGAATCATGTGGAGTACCATCTCAAGCCTGACTCAACTAAGTCCACAGAAGTAAAAAGGTTGGAGACCACATTGACTCAACTCTCACACTGAGCATAATGATACACCCATCACATGGGCACACCCAAAACTAGGTGACGACTCAACTCTCACATAGAGGAGAATGATACACCCCATCACATGGGCATACCCAACACTGGGCTCTCTCACAGGTCGACTCAACTCAGTCATAGAGGAGAAAGTATCATGTAGAATGTCACACGATGCTGCAATCGTCAACACTTCCTCTCAGCTAGAGAGGCATTCTCCACCAAGCCAAGTCTCTCATGGAAGTACTCAAACTTCGTCTTGGCAAGCAGTTTGGTGAAGATATCTGCAATTTGCTCATGTGTAGGAAGGTACCGCATGTTTACTACTTTCCTCTACACCATATCTCTGATATAATGGTATTTGATCTCAATGTGTTTCAATATATCGTGAAACAAAATATTCACAGATAGCTTCACATAGATTTGGTTATCACAATGAATAATGGTAGAATCCATCTCATGATCAAATAAATATGTAAGGAGATTGCGAAGCCACACTGCTTCACAAACTGCCACACTCAATGCTCTATACTTTTCTTCCGCGGTACTAAAATACACAAAGCTATGTTTCTTGCTGCACCAGGAAACCATGGCATACCCCAAGGTAAAACACCAACCAGATTTCCTCTTCCATTCCACTACACTCCTTGCCTAATCTGCATTAGCATATCCCTGCAATATCATCTCTACACTAGAGGCATATCTCATACCATATCTGATTGTGCCTTGTAGATATCTCAATACATGCTTTGCTTCTATCCAATGAGTCTGTCCCGACTGACTCATGAACCGGCTAAGTAGATTGACTGCATAACATATATTGGGTCTGGTATTAACCAGATACATCAATGATCCAATTAACTGTCAGTATAGATTAGGATCAATATTTTCTGAATCAGTAGAAGCCTCGTTCATTTTCTTCAGATCCATCACCATCGGTGTAGGCATGGATTTGCAGTCTATCATACCAAATTTCTTCAATATCTCCACTATATATTTTCCTTAACTCAGGAAAATCTAATTAGTCCTATGCCATACTTCTAGTCCCAAGAAGTAGTGCATCATACCCAGATCCTTCATCACAAATTCTGAAGTCAATGCATGCTTTCATTCAAAAATAAGTATTTTTGAACCGGTGAGGAATAAATCATCAACGTAGAAGACCAAGATCAAGACCAAGATCAGAAACTCATCTCCAACAATGTGATAATATAGGTTTGGATCAGCAACACTTTTCCTGAAGTCCAAACTCATAAGGAATCCATCCATCTTCTCGTACCAAGCACAAGGTGCCTGCTTTAGTCCATACAAGGATTTCTTCAACCCGCACACACGATATGTCTACTCATGTATCACGAATCCATATGGCTTCTTGATGTAAACCTCTTCCTTAATCTCACCATTGAGAAATGTTGTCTTTACATCCATATGATGTAGTTTCCAACCCATGGATGCAACTAGTGCAATGATAGTACATATGGAAGTATATCGGGATATTGGATCAAATGTATCCTCATAATCAATTCCCTCCACCTGTGAGAATCCTTTGGCTACAAATATTTATTTGTACTTCCCGACACTTCCATCGACTGCATGCTTGATCTTATAGATCCACTTGGAAGTCACTACATACTTCCCTTTTGGTCTTGGAACAATATCCCACACACCATTCTTCATGATGTGATGATACTCTTCAATCATGGCATATTTCCATACTTGTTGACGTGCTGCTTCTCCATGGAAAGAAGGCTCAGTATCAATGATGTGGCTCATGGTTGAAACATAGCTCATAAATCTCTTTGGTCTCTTTCTCTCTTGGAATGTGCCTCAAGGAGATGCATGGCCCTTTGCCTCCTACAAAGTTTGTCAATCCTACGTAGGCCTTTTATGGCCTATTTCAATGTCTTTGGGAATATCAATTGGAGCAACTGGATCAACTGGATTAACTAGATCGAATGGAACAATGGTTGTCTCCCTCTGAACTACTGAAGGGGTATAATTTATGGTCTCCCTGTCAATCTCCATCTGAGATTCTCTGGATATTCGAAAGGCTATATCTTCCTCAAAGATGACACCTCTGCTCACCTCAATTTGTCTCTAACGAGGGATGTATATCTGGTATGCCTTCAAAGATTCACTGTATCCAAAAAATGCACCCTTTCTTCCTGAAGGGTCTAGCTTGGACCTCTTCTCCTTGGGTACATGCAAGTATAATGGACACCCAAATATCCTGAAGTGTCCAACCCTAGGCTTCACTCCGGTGAAGGATTCTGTGGGAGTCATATTCTTCAAAATATGGTGATGACTCATGTTTTGAATGTATACTGTTGTCACAGAAGCTTCTACCCACAAAATCATAGGTAGGCTCTGATAATGTATCATTTCTTTGGTTGCCTCAATGATGGTTCTATTATTCCTCTTTGCAACCCCATCTTGTCGAGGGTTATAAGGAATCATGTACTCCCTCTTGATCCCTTTCTCAATATAGAAATCACTGCAATCATTGGAGGTGTATTCTCCTCCATTATCTGATCTTAGCACCTTGATCTTCCTTCTGGTCAAGTTCTCAACCTAAGCTTTGAATTCTTGAAAATTTTCAAGGACTCCATCCTTGGTCTTCAAGAAATAAATCCATGTCTTCCAAGAGTGATCAACTATGAAAAAAACACAGTACAAATATCCATTCAAGGAGGCAACATTCATTTGTCCACACAGATCTGAATGTATCAAGTCCAAGATCCCCTTGGATCTGCTGTCACTGCTCAAGAAGGACCCCTTGACATTCTTTCCAAGAACACAACCTTTACAAACACCATTATGTTGAACATATATCTCTGGAAGGCAAGTTGTATTTCTTTCTGCAAGGGATATATATATTGAATGTGAGTAAGTCTCCTATGCCATAGCCCACTCAAGCTGATAGTATCATGTAATAGGGCCTGGACTGGTTGGATAATCAACCTGTATAATTTTTTTTCTCGAACACCAATTACTTGGGCATAATCCATATGTGAGTTCTTGTGCCATGCAAGAAATTTTCATTCAGAAAAGGTAACCTTTTAGCCTTTATCCTCTAAGTAAGAAATGGAGACAAGGTTCCTTTTCATCCCAGGTACATATAGTACCTCACTCAACTGAAGGGGTATGTTAGAATCTATTTGGAATGTAGAAGTTCCAACCCCTTTCACATTATATCTGGCATTGTCTCCAGGTACAACATGTAGAATGGTCTCTTTCTCAACAAGATCTATCAGATGATCTCTATATCTGGTCATGTGCCTAGAGGCACCACTGTCAATTAAAAAAATATCATTATCGGTAGGAACCATACCTAAGAGTGTTGATATGAATAAGAAGTATTCATCTTTGATGTCTTCATCTCTTTGATGTGGCTCTGGATCAACATCAACAATGGAGGCAAGTTGTCTTTCTTTCTCTTCATTGGTAGTTGTCTCTAGTAAATCCTTTTGTTTCACACTCAATAGGTCATCCTATTCCAGGGTGATCTATAGTATTGAATTATAGGAATTTAAGTTTCTTGATCCATCAAGCTTATCTTCCACCAAGGTTCTGTTCCTCATGGTTTGCAGATTCTTCCACAAACCCTTAGTAACTAGGCTAGGAAACCTAACGACTATGCTAGGATAAAAATGTTATGTTTCATTGGGATTATGACTGCCAACAATAAGCCTTCAAGGTCAGAAGAACATGGGTAAGCTTGAAAACTCCTTCAATGAGCTGTAGAAACCCTAAAAATGAAATTTCTGCAAAAAATTGTGAAACCCTAGGTTAAAAAATAAAAAAATCTTAGAATTGCAATATGAAGCTTGAGGCAAATATTTCTATAACATATGCCCCTTAATGTGTGAGGTCAGAGGAGTATCTGCGATGGCTGAAATAAATTATAAAAACCTAGAAGTGGAGTAATGGGGAACTAACTAGAAGGAATAGTTTCTCATTACATTCTTCTCTGACTTTGAATACATGGCTGCCAATTTGATTTACACTGCAGATCCATCTGAAAGTATACGAAACAACTATCTGTGGCCATGAATAGGAAAATACAAATGCGGTTACATACCAAAGGTTGTCATAGTCACAAACAAGGCCCAGTAGAACTAGTCTCAAAATCAATATGAAGATATATGTATACAATGGAGTACAATCTGATCTCCCATGATCACTAAAGTCATATAGGTACTGGTCCAATGAAAAGGAAGCAATAGCTCAGGAAAGCTGTGGCCACATAATGATGTCTTCAAGTATTCTACACAATCCTCCAAAGGTGCAAGTTTACATCATGTGAATAAAGGATTTGAGGTCAAACACAATGAGACATCATTTGATTACCATTCATTGAGGTATACCGTTAACAAACACGAGAAAACCTACTGATGATGAAAGTAGGCATCAAGGCACCGAGTACATTCTTACAAGTGTGAATAAAGGAGTCAGGGTCGAACACTTGAAGAATCCATCGGTCATGAGACATTGATGTATTCCCAACTCTCGATGGTGAGAGAACCCGCCACTAATGACTACAAGCCTCAAGCTACTCATAGGACTCTGGGCATTGTTTCCAGAATAGATGAGAATAAGTCGATAAAAGGAGACCCACTGAAGGGAGAGAATTAAGGAATCTCTCATCATTCAACATGAGGTACAAAGCAAGAGCTTCATGATTTGGAGGAAATCATACGAACAACATGTTCACGAACCAATGACCCTGTGCGTCTTTTGCGTGTGCCAAGTGCAAGCGGTACACGAAAAAAGACCCTCTGACTAGGAACCAATGAGGAAAAATGCTGACAAAGGCAAGGAAACCACCATTAAGGCTAATGGCATCCAAGACACTACACAAATCTCAATGTGTGAATAGATGTCTTGTCATCGAACAAAAGGAAAATCACCCAGTCAAGGACGTATGATGAAATGTCAATTGCTGGGTTCAAGGTTACCTACCAATGATGAAAGTAGGAATAGGGTGCGTAATAGGACTAGAGTATCATGTGACTCTGAGACAAACTGAGGGTATGGATGACATGAAAATTCAAGATTTCTGAGGAATGACCGACACAGGTTGATAGACATCCTTTGAACAAGAGCATGAGACATATGGAAGACTCCAACAACATAGACTCAATGATGAAACCATGAGATGCAGGAGGCATCAATCAAGTTCTCCATAGGGATTGGAAGAGTAACCAATCAGGGGAGAAGACTCTCTGTAACAATCTCAACTTCCTAAGGCCATGCTAAACCCAAAATTATGATGACAAGTGGACTCAATAAATTTGTGCTCTATTCAAAGGTGACACGACTGCTTCCAATATAAGATAATACTCCCTTCCCGCCCCTATTTTTTTGTTTTTTCATAGTCAAAAGAATGTTATGATAGAGAGGAGGAAACAAGTGTCGCAAGTAAGAAAAACTAGTTCCAGCAGTGGAACATACCTATGCTCAATGCAAGGAGGTGCATGCGGGAGATGGACACTTGAGGGAATGTTCCCTCCTGGGTATAGGGTGTCAAATTGTGAAGGATATAAATGAGGCTCTGCTTGGTTGAGGATGCAAAATTGCTGAGGAAAACGATTTATAATGCAAAGCGAGAATTGACTATAGGCTCAATATTGCAAACAAGGGCTTGAGATGCAATCACAACTTAATGCCAAAAAATGTCCTTTTTCATAATCTTAGTCTACTTGGTGTGAAAAATGGATAAACTTGTACCAAATAGACGTCCTTTCAAATCCAATTTATGAGTGTGAAAGAGACAAGTTCACTTGACAATCTTTTCACTTTTTTGAAAATGAGTCGGAAAAGAGATTAACTAAGACTCATGATATTTCAAGTCCAATTTAACGAGTGTGAAAGGGACAAATTCACTCAGAATTATTTTTTGTTTTTTAGATGAGTCAGAAAAGAGATTAAATCAGACTCACTTGGGAGTTTCTAGGCGGAAATTCATGGGGGAGGCCAAGCTCCCATGCTGGATTTCTGTGGAATGTCAGTATCTTATGAATAAACGACAAAATCTTGGGAAAACCCAAAGCTATCCAAGTCAAGGAGAACAAAGTGCTAGCAAAGGTTATCATCTCTGTGATATATCGAATAATGTCTCTTACTTGAAAATACATAGGTGGGGGCATTGGATACCCCACAAGACCATCCCAATCAAAGGGAACTTCTCGAGGACTTGAAGGGAGAGTACTCGGGGAGAGTAAAAATCTCTCTTCTTCAGAAGGTGCAATATCAGAAATGCTAATGATATGGTTGAAGGATGCATCACCCTCCACAAGTAGAGTTGGATTGACCAGAGATTGCATTGGTATGACCACTTCTTCAAATATGGGTTGAATCAGATGCATGATAACAGGTATAGGAGACACATCCCCCTTGACATTGGGGGCATGTTCAGGAGAATATTGTAGTGACATTACTACCATGTAAATCAACTATGAAATACGATGTGGGGAAACCACATATGCCTCAGAATCTGAATGGCCCTTAGTTGAGCCACACGCTCCTGGTATCACAAAAGTAGCAGGGCACAAATGAGTAAGGTGATTTCCTTCAAAAGTCCTGGAAAGGAACTTAGGATTATGTCTGAGATGTATAGGCTTCTCAATTCCCCCAGCGTCATTCACAATGACTGGTGACATGCTCTCAACATGACTGGAAGAGGTGAGAGAGTCATATCCCACATGATGTATAGAGGTTGGAGATGTGACATTGATATGACTCATGGCGAATAGAGTGATGCCCCCAGCATGACTAGAAAAGGATGGTTGCGGGTCTTCAACATGAATTGCAGAGGTCATTGGCCAATATACAACATGACTGGCATAGGTTGGTGATGGAGCTCCAGTATGACTGGCAGTGACTGGACTAGTGATGGTGGGTTGTGGAATTTGATACCAAGGTCCAGGGAAGGATTGGATTTGAAACATTGCAGTCCAGGAAGGGTCCTGGTTTACACCCTGTCCCAGTTCAGAAGGGTGGTATCTTCCGCCTAAATGATCCAAAGAGGTTTTTACAGGAATCATCAATGAAGCAGATGTCTGTGAGGAGACAAAATTATGACAAGGATTTTTCAAGTGAGGATATATGTTTCCTCCATGTGAAGGGGTTCCGTGAAGAGGGTAGCCCGAACCGTAAAACTGATTCCCTCCGTATGAAAGACTCAAGGATATATGTGGACCTCCATGAGAGAAGTGTTGGTATAAATTGGCGTGGAAGACGAAGGATACATGGATGGGGTGTAATAAGTAGAATAACCACCCATTTGAGTACTGGCTCTTGAAAAAACATAGCTAGGAATGGATCTGTAAGAGGGAAGGTTCCAACCTCCCATAGTGAGAGATGGTTGAGGGGCATGAATCATATCAAATTAAGATGTAGACGGCGAGGCCACGGTTCCCCTGGATCCAATGATAGGATTCATATAAGTGGGCCAGGCAGATGATGGAAAGGGTGAAGGCACACTTGACATATCAAAAGGAAAATGATTAGACACCCAGGGAATGGACCGAGTGTCATAATTCCACATACCATTATGAAAAGCGAATGGATTCGTCCCCATGAAATGAGTGAACATCATGGGGGGGGGGGTAGCAGTAAAAGAGGGAGCTAAAGGAACTCCACCATCCATGATAATGAAAACTCAATATAAAATCCTAAGGCCAACTAGTAATCAAAGAGCACACCAAAAATAATCAAACGACCAATATGCACAGAAATGGGGTAAAGTGGCTTAAAGGGGCCTCCCTCCCTAAATTAGGTATTCCTCACCCAAGAGGGTTCCATGACTCCCTGCTAAATATCAGAGGGAACAAAATCAGTTATAAGGGCCCTCTCAGGCTTAACAACCAGTCGTTCAGATCCTCCAGAGAGGTAATCCTCCATAAAGGCTGTGTGTTGTCTGACCCTTACCTGACCGAGGGTACCTGCAAAATAACCCCTTCAAGTAACTTATGTGGCACCTAAATCAAGAAACTAAGAAACCACTGTATAACCAATGCATAGGAGAGCAGTGGTAAGTCAGGTACACCGTATGGGAAGGGTAGCAAATCCTGAAACCTTGAAAGCACCGCCTCTCACAGAGGTAAGGGCACTAGCAAGATCCCCATATACGAATAGATCTAAAGAAATATCTCCGACACTAAGAAGGTATTGGGGGGATATCCCTTCAACTGACCTCGCGATTAACTCCAGTGTAAGTGGAGCCTCATGATCTTACTGATTATACAATAGATTTCTCCACTCCCTTAGTTAGACACATATGTTGATTTAATAGCCTTGGAGAAGTTTACTCACAAAATCCTATTCCAAGGAACTAAATCCTAAGCTATTTTTTTCACTCTAGAAAATAAAATCGTTACTAATCAATTTTAAATTATAGCATTAATTTTAATGGCCGTGCTTACTCAAAAATGTGCGGTTGTGAAACTAGTGATTTTACGACTCAACAAGTAAAGTAAATATGAATACAATGAAAAGTCCTAACTCCAATTATCAATGAATGGTATGATTCTTAAAAACAATGCAATTTTCAATTCAATTATACAAATGAAAAAAAATACAATGTTTCTTTACATGCACTAAGATAAATGAAAAAGACTCAAAATATCAAAATGCCAATCAATGCAAAATGCCATTTTTTTGTATTTTCAATATAAGAAAAATGAAAATGCATGGAATGAACAACATCTTGATATATAGAATCTACTGTGTATAGAAAGAGAAAACTTAAGTAGGATAACAAGGATCAAAACACCCAGCCCAATGTACAAGGACAATAAAAACGAAAATATAATGAGAAAGGCTCCGCCCAAAAATTCAACGAAAGACAGGTTTCCTGTCATCCCACAGACACTCAACAGTCACTACAGAGACCCAAGAAGACTCAATAATCATCAAAACCTACCCAACAACCACCAAACCCAGCAAACAAGAAAAATAGGTTGATGTATGCGACTGTTCAAGGGAAAAGAATGTATGTATGCAACTTGTAGAAGGATAGAACGCGTATAAACGCGATTGTCAAGAAAAAATGCGCGTATATGTGTAAAAAACACAACTAGGCAAAGGAGAAGGATGAAAGACTCAGACCCAGAGTTAATAGAGGCTGTCAAGCAATGATACGACAAGAAACACAATATGAACAAGAGAAATATAAGGAGAAAAACACTCCAAACCCCAAGAAAGAAGATTCACTGCCCAGTATGGTCACCAATTCCGTTACGAGGAAAGTCTCTCTATGGCTAGGGGAAAACCACAACAGACAGAAATGACTGTAGAAATCAACTATATTCCCAAGTATGCTATATAAACAAATATTCTAGCAAGACAAGATAAAAGGCCTACCTCGTCCAGATGTTTGATGAAGTCCACCGTTGAGCACTTGACTCAAAGAAATACACCTACAACTAGTCTTCAACAACCAAGCAAAGCAAGCATATGGTGATAATATATGATGTTATCACATTCAATAGTATAATCCATTAACATACATAACAAATATGCCCATGGAATAAGAATTCAAATATTTGCAAGATATCAATTGGATGCGAAAAGAGTATTTCTATTAATATATGATCAACAAAAGTGAATAAGTTATAGAATTATGTGTCAGCATCGTTCAGAACCAAGAAACTAAGTTCCTTCCAGTTGGGCCTCCACCACTTCAATCGTCCACCAAAGGCAAGATCATAGAAGAGAGATAATGATGTTCTCAATCAATAAGGGAAGAGCTTGGGGGTTGAGCACTGTGTTCAGACTTAAAAGACAAAGGGATGCAGACTCAAAGTGAATAATTCCTCCAGAGTAACTTTGCTCTCAAAGTTGAATTCTTTCTCCTCTTTTCCATAGCTTAGAATTGGCCCATTTATAGCCTTCAAATGGAACTGAAGGGATGAGTTAGAGAGTTTCTAGTATATGGAAGTCCAAGGATCATTGATCTCCTGTCGTGACATGGAAACCCAACACCATTTTTCATTTTTGGGAACATTTCACGATGCATGCAAGATGTAGTGGTGCAACCTGCGTATACACATGCTGTATAGTAGGAAAGGTGTGTATATTCAGAAAAATGTATTTTTAGCTCTGGGATTTGCAAAAAGGGATGAAAAGTTCGCATGGGGAAATGGAAAACATCCCTCTGTGCAAGATTGCATAGGGTGAGGCAAATATTTCTATAATAGATGCCCCCTAATGTGTGAGGTCAGAGGCGTATTTGCGATGGTTGAACTACATTATAAAAACCTAGAAGTGGAGTGATGGGGAACCAGCTGGAAGGGCTAGTTTCTCATTATATTCTACTCTGAATTTGCATACATGGATCCCAATTTGATTTACATTGCATATCCATGTAAAAATATACCAAACAACTGTTTGTAGCCATGAATAGGCAAATACAAATGTAGTTACATGCGAAAGGTTGTTATAGTCATGAACAAGGCCCAGTGGAACCAATATCAAAATCAATCTGAAGATATATGTATATAATGGAGTACAATTTGATCTCCCATGATCACTGAAGTCATATAGGTATTAGTGCATTGAAAAGGAAGAAACAACTCAGGAAATTTGCAGCCACATATTGATGTCTTCAAGTCTTCCACACAATGTGCCAAAGGTTCAAGCATACATCATGTGAATAAAGGAATTGAGGTAGAATACAATGAGACATCATTTGATTACTGGTCATTGAGGTATACCATTAAAAAATGCAAGACAACCTACTGATGATGAAAGTAGGTATCAAGGCACTGAATACATTCTTACAAGTGTAAATAATGGAGTCGATGTCGAACACTTGAAGAATCCATCAATTAGGAGACATTGATGTATTCCCATTTGTTGATGGCGAGAGAACCTACCACTAATGACTACAAGTATCAAGGTACTCATAGGACTCTAGGCCTCATTTCCAGAATAGATGAACTGAAGTCGATGGAAGGAGACCCGCTGAAAGGAGAGAATTAAGGAATCTCTCATCATTCAGCATGAGGTATAAAGCAGGAGCTTTATGATTTGGAGGAAATTAGATGAAGAACATGTTCATGAACCAATGACCCTGTGTGTCTTTTGCATGTGCCAAGTGAAAGAGGTACATGAAAAAGACCCTTTGAATAGGAACCAATGAGGAAAAATGCTGACAAAGGAGAGGAAACCACCAATAAGGCTAACGACATCCAAGACACTACAAAAATCCCAATGTGTGAATAGATGTCTTGTCATCGAACACAAGGGAAATCACCCAGTCAAGGACCTATGATGAAATATCGACTGTTGGGTTCAAGGTTAGCTACCAATAATGAAAGTAGGAACATGGTGCGTAATAGGAATAGAGTATCATTTGATTCTGAGACAAACTGAGGGTATGGTCGACATGCAAAGTCAAGAGTTCTAAGGAATGGATGACACAGGTTGATAGACATCCTTTGAACAAGAGCATGAGACATATGGAAGACTCCGACATCATAGACTCAATGATGAAACCATGATATGCAGGAGGCATCAGTCAAGTTCTCCATAGGGATTGGAAGAGTAACCAATAAGGGGAGAAGACTCTCTGTAACGAGATCAACTTCCTAAGGCCATGCTAAACCCAAAATTATGATGACAAGTGGACTCAATAAATTTGTGCTATTTCAAAGGCGACACGAATGATGCCAATATAAGATAATACTCCCTTCCCGCCCCTATTTTTTTGTTTTTTCATTGTCAAATGAATGCTATGATACAGAGGAGGAAATGAGTGTCGCAAGTAAGAAAAACTAGTTCCAGTAGTGGAACATACCTATGCTCAATGTAAGGAGGTGCATGCGGGAGATGGACACTTGGGGGAATGTTCCCTCTTGGGTATAGGGTGTCAAATTGCGAAGGATATAAATGAGGCTCTACTTGGTTGAGGATGCAAAATTGCTGAGGCAAACAATTTATAACGCAAAGCGAGAACTAGCTATAGTCTCAATATTGCAAGCAAGGGCATGAGATGCAATCACAACTTAACGTCAAAAAATGTCCTTTTTCATAATCTTATTCTACTTGGTGTGAAAAAGGGATAAACTTGTACCAAATTGACGTTCTTTCAAATCTGATTTACAAGTGTGAAAGAGACAAGTTCACTCGACAATCTTTTCGCTTTTTTGAAAATGAGTAAGAAAAGAGCTTAACAAAGACTCACGACCTTTCAAGTCCAATTTAATGAGTGTGAAAGGGACAAAATGACTCAAGAATATTTTTGTTTTTTAGACGAGTTGGAAAAGAGATTAAATCAGACTTGCTTGGGAGTTTCTAGGCGACAAGTCACGAGGGAGGCCAAGGATCCTGTGATGGACTTCTGTGGAATGTCAGTATCTTATGAATAACCAACACAAGCTTGGAAAAACCCAAAGCTCTCCAAGTCGAGGAGGAAAAAGTGCTAGTGGAGGTTATCGTCTCTGTGATATATTGGATAATGTTTCTTACTTTAAAAGACATACACGGGGGAATTGGATACCCCACAAGACCATCCCAATCAAAGGGAACTTCTCGAGGACTTGAAGGGAGAGTACTCGGGGAGAGTAAAACTCTCTCTTGTTCAAAAGGTGCAGTATCATAAATGCTAATGATATGGATGAATGATGCATCACCCTCCACAAGGAGAGTTGAATTGACCAGAGATTGCACTGGTACGACCACTTCTTCAACTCTCGGTTGAATGGGATGCATGATAACAAGGATAGGAGAGACATCACCCTTGAAAATGGGGGTGTGGTCAGGATATTATTACAGTGGCATTACTTCCATTTCAATCAATGGAGAAATAGGATGTGGGGAAACCACAAACGCCTCAGAATCCAAAGGGCCCTTAGATGAGCCCCACGCTTCTGGTATCCCAACAGTAATAGGATACAAATGAGTAAGGTGATTTCCTTCATAAGTCATGCAAAGGAGCTTACGCTTACATATGAGACGTCTAGGCTTCTCAATGCCCCCAACGTCATTCTCAACGACTAATGACATGCTCTCAACATGACTGGTAGAGGTGAGAGAGTCATCTCCCACATGATGTATAGAGGTTAGAGATGTGACATCGATATGACTCATGGCGACTAGAGTGATGCCCCCAACATGACTAGCAATGGTTGGTTGTGGGGATTCAACATGACTTGCAGAGTTCGTTGACCAATATCCAACATGACTGGAAGAGGTTGGTGATGGAGCTCTAGTATGACTGGCAGTGAGTAGACTAGTGATGGCGGGTTGTGGCATTTGATACCAAGGTCTAGGGAAGGATTGGATTTGAAACATTGCAGGCCAGGAAGGGTCCTGATTTACACCCTGTTCTAGTTCGGAAGGGTGGTATCTTCTGCCTAAATGATCCAAAGAGGTTTGTATGGGCATCATAACTAAAAAAGATGTCTACAGGAGACAAAAGTATGATAAGGATTGTTCAACTGAGGATATATGTTGCCCCCATGTGAAGGGGTTTTGTGAAGAGGGTAACATGAACCATAAAACTGATTCCCTCCATATGATAGAATTGAGGATATATGTGGACCCATCATGGGAAAAAAGTTCATAGGAACTGGCGTGGTGGATGAAGGATACACAGATGGGGTGTAATAAGTAGAATAACCACCCATTTGAGTACTGGCTCCTGAAAAAACATAGCTAGGATTGGATCTGTAAGAGGGGAGGTTCCAACCTCCCACAATGAGAGATGGTTGAGGGGCATGAATCATATCAAATGAATATGTTTATGGCGGGGCCATGGTGCCCCTGGATCCAATGCTAGGATTCATATAAGTGGGTTAGGGAGAGGATGGAAAGGGTGAAGGCACATTCAACATATCAATAGGAAAATGATTAGAGACCCAGGGCATGGACCGAGTGTCATAATTCTGCATACCATTATGAAAAGAAGATGGATTCGTCCCCATGAAATGAGTGAACATCATGGGGGGGGTAGCGGTAAAAGAGGGAGATACATGAACTCCACCATCCATGATAATGAAAACTCAGTATAAAATCCTAAGGCTGACTAGTAATCAAAGAGCACACTAAAAATAATCAAACGACCAATATGCACACAAAAAGGGTAAAGTGGATGAAAGGGGCCTCCATCCCTAAAGTATATATGCCTCACCCAAGAGGAGCCTAAGACTCCCTGCTAAAGATCAAAGGTAACAAAATCAGTTATAAGGGCCCTCATGGGCTTATCAACCAGTTGGTCAGATCCCCCCAGAGTGGTAATCTTCCATAAAGGCTGTGTGTTGTCCAACCCTTATCTGAACCAGGGTACCTGTAGAATAACCCCTGCAAGTAACCTATGTGGCACCTAAGTCAAGCAACTAAGAAACCACTGTATAACCAATGCACAAGCGACCATTCGTAAGTCAATTCCACCACATGGGAAGGGTAGCAAAGCCGAAAACCTTGAAAGCACCGCCTCTCACAGAGGTAAGGGAACTAATAATATCCCCAGATACTAATAGATCCCCAGAAATATATCTGACTCTAAGAAGGTATCGGGGGGATATCCCTTCAACCGACCTCACGCGACCTCGTGACTAACTGCGGTGTAAGGGGAGCCTCCTGATCTTACCGATAATACAATGCATTTCTCCACTCCCTTAGTCAGACACATATGTTGATTTAATAGCCTTGGAGAAGTTTACTCACTAAATCCTACTCTAAGGCACTAAATCCTAAGCTAGTTTGTGTACCCTAGAAAATAAAATTGTTACTAATCAATTTTAAATTATAGTGTTAATTTTAATGGCCGTGCTTACTAAAAAATGTGCGGTCTTGAAAATAGTGATGTTATGACTCAACAAGTAAAGTAAATATGAATACAATGCAAAGTCCTAAATTCAATTCTCAATGAATGATATGCTTCTTAAAAACAATTCAATTTTCAATTCAATTCTACAATTCTAAACAAAAATGCAATCTTTCTTTACATGCACTAAGATAAATAACAAAGACTCAAAATATCAAAACACCAATCAATGCAAAATGCCTATTATTTCGTATTTTCAATATAAGAAAAATGAAAATGCATGGAATGGACAACAACTTGATATATAGACTCTACTGTGTATATAAAGAGACAACTTAAGTAGGATACCAAGGAGCAAAACACCCATCCCAATGTACAAGGACAATCAAAATGAAAAGATAACGAGAAAGGCTTCACCCAAAAATTCAACCAAAGACAGGTTTCATGTCATCCCACAGACACTCAACAGTCACTACAGAGACCCAAGAAGACTCATAAATCATCAAAACCTACCCATCAACCAACAAACCCAACAAACAAGCAAAAGATGTTGATGTGCGTGAATGTTCAAGGGAAAAGTGCGTATGTACATAGCTTACAGAAGGATAGAATGTGTATATACGTGACTACCAAGCAAAAATCCATGTATATGTGTCAAAAACACAGCTAGAAAAATGAGAAGGATGAAAGTCTCAGACCTAGAGTGAACAAAGGCTGTCAAACAATGATGCGACAAGAAATGAAATATGAATGAGAGCAATCTAAGGAGAAAAACACTCCAAACCCCAAGAAAGAAGATTCACTGCCCAGTATGGTCGCCAATTCTATTACAAGGAAAATCTCTCCATGTCTAGGGGAAAAACACAACAGACAAAAATGACTGCACAAATCAAATCTATTCCCAAGTATTCTATTTAAAAAAATATGCTAGCAAGACAAGATAAAATGCCTACCTCGTCCATACATTCGTTGAATTCCACCATTGATCACTCAACCCAAAGAAATACACCTGCAACTAGTCTTCAACAACCAAGCAAAGAAAGAATATGGTGATGATATATGATGTTAGCAAGTTCAATAGAATAATCCATTAACATACATAATAAATATGCCCATGGAATAATAATTCAAATATTTGCAAGATATTAATTGGATGAGAAAAGAGTATTTATATTAATATATGATTAGAAAAAGTGAATAAGTTATAGACTTCCGTGTCGGAATGGTTCGGAACCGAGAAACTAAGTTCCTTTCAGCTGGGTCTCCACCACTTCAATCCTCCACCAAAGGAAAGCTCATAGAAGAGAAATGCAGTTCTCAATCAACAAGGGAAGATCTTGGGAGATGAACACTGTGTTCAGACTTAAAGGACAAAGGGATGCAGACTCAAAGTGAAGTGAATGATTCCTCCAGAGTAACTTTGCTCTCAAATTTGAATTCTTTCTCCTCTTTTCCATTGCTCGGAATTTCCCCATTTATAGCCTTCAAATGGAACTGAAGGGTCGATTCAGAGCATTTCCAGTATATGGAAGGCCAAGGATCATTGATCTCCTGTCGTGACATGGAAACCCGACACCATTTTTCATTTTCTGGCACATTTCTTGATGTACATGGGCTGTAGTGGTGCAACCTGCGCATAAGGATGTTGTATAGTAGGCAAGGTGCGTATATGTGGAAAAAATGTATTTTTAGGTCTGGAATTTTCAAAAAGGGATGAAACGTCTGTATGGGAAAATGGAAAAATGTCCTTTGTGCAAGATTGCATAGGGTGAGGCAAATATTTCTATAACACATACTCAACAGATCTCTTTCTCAACTGATTCCACAAGAGAGTCATATGGAGTACCATCTCAATCCTGACTCAACCGAGTCAACATGAGTACAAAGGAAGGAGACCACATCGAATCAACTCTAACACAAAGGAGAATGATACACCCATCGTATGGGCACACCCAACACTGGGGGATGACTCAACTCTCACACAGAGGAGAACGATACACCCCATCACATGGGCATACCCAACAATGGGCTCTCTCATAGGTCGAATCAACTTAGTCACATAGGATAACTTATACTAGATAATGTCACACGACGCTGCAATCATCAACATATATATGAGGATTCCATCCTCTTTTATCTCATAACCTTCAAAGTTTTGCTGCGACATACCTTGTTGCAAAATCACCTTTATGTCCACGTAGCACTGATTTGATTTGGAAACCTCTAAAATTATGTCATACAAATATTATTTGTACATCCTAATGACCATAGCATGCATCTCGTGCACCCTCATGCTGAGTGTGTTAGCCACCTTGTTCTTTTTACCTCTGATATACTTTATGTCAAAGTCATACTCACTGAGGAATTCTAACCACCTACTTTGTATGGAATTTAAACTTGGATATCTAAACAAATACTTCAGACCACTATGGTCTGTTCTCAACTCAAATATTTTACCCATGAGATAGCGCTGCCACATCTTCAAGGCATGCATTATGATTGCTAATTCTAAGTCATGAGTAGCATATATCCTTTCATTCTCTTTTAAATTTATTTATTTGTAGCATACCACATTCTCATTCTAACTAAGGAATCCACCAAGCCCTTCCTTACATACATCCATGCACACAACAAATTATTCACCTGAATCAACATTTCTCAAAATTGGCGCACTTATCAACAAATTATTCAAGTGATAAAAACTCATTACACAATCCAGAGTCCATTCAAATCACACATCTTTCTTTTTCAAGGATGATGCACAATATTTGAGAATCCTTCAATAACATTATGTAATAACCTACAAGTCCATAAAGGACCTCACCTCTGTGACATTTCTTTGTGTCAGCCATTCCTCAATGGATTTTATCTTTTCCGGGTCCACAACTATTCATTCCTTGGAAACCATATGACCCAAATAATGAATATATCACTGGTAAAATGAGAACTTGCTCAAATTTTCATACTACTCATGCTCCCTCAAAACTTGCAGTACCATCCTCAAGTGTTGTTCATCCTCTTCTTCATACTTTGAGTAAATAAGTACGTCATCCATGTTAAAATATTCGATGTGCTCATTTTACCATAGAAAATATCACTAATGTCACCCAACCATAGGCATGCATCTAGCTCCGAGCACCTTAACCTTTGCTAGAGAGAATGATTCCAGAAATCCACACTAGAACCAATAGATAAAACCTAGCTGCAACAGTAGCACAAGATGGAACCAGAAAACACCATCCATTTGTAGCAAAAACACAAGAAAAGGAGTGCACACCTTCTCCAAGGGTAGTGCACAAGAAAAAAAGTCTCCACAACCACATAAAAATAACGATACTCAAATGTAGCAGTTGCAGTTGCACTTCCTAGGCTACCACCAAGAATATCACCAAGAATACCACCAAGATATACTAGAAGGTAGGGTGCATATCTTAGGCTAGATAGTGCTAGAGAGAGAGAGCAAGAATCACCCCAAACGACTCACCTTCCTTTCTTGCAGTTGTAGCTCCAAAATTGCACTATCCTTTCCAGGAGAGTGAGTAACGTGTGTACAAAATGACCTCAATATCCTCCTATTTATAGCCCTTATTATCACTTGTCTAGGCCGACTTCTCTTTCTGGAGGGTAATACATTAATATTATATATTTTGCTAAGACAACTTGTCTTTTAGGCTTTTTACACATATGTTTAGGCTTTCTCTTGCTTCTAGAATATTCTATTCTAGTCAAAGGTTACATATGGAGGCTAATACCTCACACAACTACCATAATATCAACACTCCCTCCTAACTAGGGAGGTATTAACTGTAATAATCTCAAACACATCCATCCATTTCACATGGTATGGGAAAGGATCACATAATATTGCATACCATTCTACAGGTAGCATCATCATAGCCACATAGGCTATTTCATGATCATGCATATCAAGTCATGAGCATCATCATCACAATCCATCCAACTGGCAATCACCTCCAATACTACTAGTTGGCACACCCACCTAGGAAACACCTTCAACACTACTAGTAGTCTCGATGGCAATCATGTAGTAACACATAGATACTAAAATGCCATCCAATAGATCACAATAATGTCGATTCATAGTAGTACACAACTTCTATCCAATGGTACAAAACCACTCCTAGTAGTTCACATCTACTATCTATTGACACACAATCACTATTAGTGGAACAAATCCACCACAATAGCACATAACTACTATCCAGAGACCCACAATATCCATTGCAATCAACTAATAGATACACAAGATATCACCATGCAGTACAATAGTCTCTTGGAATCAAGTCATATCATCGTTTGCATAATCTCTCAAGGCCATACTCCATCTGAGTAATCAGACATGATACTGAATAAGTCATGTGATGGACTTAACACACTCAACAGAGTGTCTCACATAAGTCACTCACTCAATAGAGTGATATAGGGACCATTCTTCCTGTCCTAGTCACTGCCTGTGATACAAGAAGAATGAATGTCCCAATAGATGATGAACTGCATGCCATGGGCTACAAGGACCATTCTTCCCACTCTGGTCATAACTGTGAACTCATGAAGAATGATTGTCCTGGACCATTTCCCCCCCTCTGGCCACTACTGTGAAATCAAGGAAAATGTTATTCCTATGCCAATATCCCCACTCTGTCACTACTCTGAACTCAAGGAGACAAACCATTCTACCTGTCTAGGAAAATCCTTGGGAGAATAATTGTCTTGGACCATTCTACCTGTCGGGGCGATACCCTAAGAGAATAGTTATCCATGGTACATCGACAATCTGTTCTACCTAGATCATTCTCCACCTAGACAATGTCTATCCACCAGCACACTGACTATCCATGATGCCATATATCAAAACCCCCTCCCAGCTGAGGAAGTCACCACCCCCCTCTCAGCCAAGGGATTTATCTGTACAAGTCCCAGCTTGTTCCCTACGTATGCAAACTTTATCTTGGACAGACACTTCATCAAAATATCAAATGTCTGCTAATTGGTGGAGATGTACTGTAATGCCCACAAACATCCATGCTGGGCCATGCTATTGCAGAGAACTCTCTCATTCTCTTTACGGAACATACTATAACACACCCAACAACCATCTGAGCTATGCCACATAAAATTTTCTAACAACATGCAATTAAAACGTATGCACACGAAACACTTGTGGAAAATTTACATGTAAAACTTAAACAGACAAATACATTTCATAAATGCATGGATTCACATTGAAATAATAGTAACATAGACATGCAACATATACAGGAAATACCGATAAACATACAAACAATTATAATCATGCATAGGATAAACCCATAAAATTAAACTCGTAAATAAGAATGCAACATGTAAATTTATCACACAATTGACACTTATCTTTGTGAGAATATCACTAGTTGCGTGCATACCTTCCATGAACCTCCTAGCCTTAGACCACACTGTTCATCACTCTCAATAGTGAGTCACCCCCGAGCTGGGACTAAAATCCACCCGGGTAAATGGATTCCTAACCAGGCTAAAGGCTCACGGAAAATAGGAAAGACTCCTTCACAGGTGCTCACTCAGCTAACAACCTACATTCCCTCATTCCCCACATGCTTGTCCCACCCAGGAAGTGTTCCTCTTCTCTGCTCAATAGTCCTTTGACTACTCCACTCCCTTTATGGGCTTCAACAACAGGCCGAATGAGAATTCTCAGAGCAATGTAGCTGCAGTTCAACACCTTTAGGAAATCAATCCCCAACAATTCTCTCACCTAGAGAATTTCTCACGGGCCTGACAACCCGCTTCTTTAGTCCATCTCCCAAGCTAACCAGACACACCAACACAAAATGGCTATGGATACAAGTTCAGGTACAGTCATGAGATACCAAGGATAGCTAAATGGGTGTGAATACTCATGGATGATTGACTGTCTGGATGAATGATGGAAAGTATGGTGTAAAATATTATAGGAAATTAACTAAGTCCCAACAATATCTATGCATGTCCCCAACTTGACACTTGTTATGTTGGGAGCTAATTTGGCCCACTTGTCCAAACTTTAGAACTTAGGATAAAATAATTATCCATACTTTATATTTAAGAAATATTAATATAATATCCATTTTTGGATTAAGCTCCCTATCTTATCCCCTTTACTTAACTTAGCCCCTCCCTTTCCCTAACCAATGGAGTTTAGTCCCCCATCTCTTGTATCATGGTTGGTCTGTGTACAACGATGTATTTTATATTAAATATGAGACATGTACAAAAACAGGAGCACTGGCCTTTAACATCTAGGATCTTTGGCCTAATCAAAACATAAGCATCCTAGCTTATAATAACTAGCTCACCAGCCTATAAAACATATCATATACACAAAGGGTCATTGGCCTCACAATCGTGCACACTCAAGTTGCTGCGCGTGGTATACAAGAATGTGCACACTTCCTCCTTTTACTGCGCAATACATGTGTTAAGAACCAAACTTCAATATAGCATAGAAAAACCTCAGGAAAAGTACTCAACGCCTTGAAAAAAAGATAATTTCAGATAATAAGCCTCTTCGAGGGGGAAACCTCCTTTTACCCCACTTCAATGTTCAAGTACAAGATGATTCAAAATGAAATTGTCTCCTTGGTATATATAGGAGACTAGGAGGTATAATTACAAATAATGGCCTAAAGCCGACATAATTAAAATAACATTACTAATCTAAATTACAACTAATGTCCTAGAG
>ML784722.1:795436-807240 GCA_009831015.1 Picea engelmannii | reverse complement strand
AATTTTAGATAATAAGCCTCTTCGAGGGGGCAACCTCCTTTTACCCCACTTAAATGTTCAAGTACAAGATGATTCAAAATGAAAATGTCTCCTTGGTATATATAGGAGACTAGGAGGTATAATTACAAATAATGGCCTAAAGAATACATAATTAAAATAACATTACTAATCTAAATTACAACTAATGTCCTAGAGCTGACATAAATAAAATAGCATTACTAATCTAATATGCTCCAATTAAGGGGTAATGAGCCAATATTAGGGCTTAACAACATGCATGCACTATACCATGAAATGTGCATATAAAATGATGTCATACAACTCACCAGCTTAAGTACATTTTCATTTACATTTACAATTGGGTTCGGCCTTAGGGATATTACAATCCCCTCCCCTTATTTATGCACTGTCCTCAGTGCATCATGTACCCATGTACAACAAAATTTGAAAAATCCTCAAAAATATGCAGGTATTCTGCCCGCATTGCATCCTCATGCTCCCAAGTAGCATCCTTAGGACCGTACCAGGTCCATTGGACCTTTACAAGCCCTATGGCTTAGTTTTGGAGATGTTTGATTTTTCGGTCCAGAATGCGTACCTGATGCACTTGAAAAGCACCTTCTTGCTCCACTTGAATCACATTCCAATCAATAACATGATTAACATCAGGTATATATTTCTTTAGTAATGATACATGGAATATATTATGAAAAGACATAGATGCAATCAATGCAATCATATAAGCAACTGGACAATTCCTCTCTAGGATTTCAAACAGCCCACAATAGCGAGCTGCCAACTTTGAAAAATTTCCCAACTTCAGGAAACTTCTGTTGGTCTTCACTTTCAAGAATAAATGGTCTGCCACATTAAATTCCCTATGATTTTTTCCTTTATCAACATAGATTTTATGTCTGTCTTGGGAAGCCTTTAAACTTTGATTTATTTTTATCATTTTCTCCTCCATTTCCCTAAGAAAATCTGGTCCAACCACTGCTCTGTCTACCGGGTTATCCCAGCTTACTGGTATGTTGCACTTTCTTCCATAAAGTGCTTCAAATGGGCTCATATTTAGAGATGCTTGGTACCCATTGTTATAAGAAAACTCTAACAAGTGTAGGTAGTCTTCCCATTTTGATGGTTTATCCATCACATACATTCTCAACATATCCTCAATCACTTGATTCACGCTCTCTGTTTGTCCATCCGATTCTGGATGATAAGTTGTACTGAAATTCAAATTTTTTCCAAATCCATTAAATAATCCTTTCCAAAATTTTGAGGTAAATTTTGGATCTCTATCAAACACAATTGTCTTGGGTATTCCATGTAATCTAGAAATTTCTCTCATATAAACATCAACAATGTTCATTGCCTTGTGAGTGAGCTTAACTGGAACAAAATGGGCAGCTTTAGTAAGCTTATCCACCACCACCATGATAGAATCATGTTGTTTGTTTGTTCTGGGCTGTTTGGTAATGAAATCCATTGTTACAACTTCCCATTTCCACTCAGGAATAGGTAATGTCTATAGCAAACCAGCTGGGTGTCTATGCTCAGCCTTTACCTTTTGACATTCCAAACATCTGGCAATAAAATCAACAACCTCTTTCTTCATGCCTGGCCAATAATATCGGCTCTTGACAACTGCAATAGTTTTCTAATATTTTGGGTGCCCAACATAAGGCACATTATGCATTTCACTCAATACCATATTTTTCAATTCATTAGAATTTGGTACATAAAGTCTACCCCTGTACATGAGAATTTCATCATTATTTAGCTTGTATTCCTCAATTTTTTGCTACAAAATACCTTGCTGTAATTTTGTCACTAATTCCTTGTAATGAAAATCTAATTTGGCAGGCTCTGTAATTCTGTCTTTCAAATATGATTGGTACATGCTAATGGTTGTAGCATGCATTTCATGCACTCTTCTGCTGAGTGTATCAACCACTTTGTTCTCTTTTTCCTTGATATGCTTTATATCAAAGTCATACTCACTTAAAAATTCTAACCATTTGCTTTGCCTAGCATTTAGAGTTGGTTGATCAAATAAATATTTCAGACAAGTCTGGTTTGTTCTTAGCTCAAACCTTTTCCCCATGAGGTAGTGTCTCCATTTCCTCAAGGCATCCACTATAGATGCCAATTCCAAATCATGAGTGGAATAGTGTCTTTCGTGATCCTTTAACTTCCTTGATTCATAACATATAACAAACCCATTTTGATTGAGGACTCCACCAAGTACCTCTTTACATGCATCTGTGCATACAATGAAGTCTTCATTTGGGTCTGTAATCCTTAGTATTAGAGCACTTGTTAGTAACTGTTTCAAGTGTTGGAAACTCTTTTCACAATCCAATGTCCATTGAAACTTCACACCCTTTCTTTGCAAGGAAGTGATTGGGTAAGCAATATTTGAGAATGTTGGATCATGTTGTCAATGATGCCAATGGTTTGATTGATTGATTTCATTGATTTATGTCAAGTCATTGATTTATGTCAAAGGATTGATTGATTGATGATTGATGTAATATAATATGTATTGTCCTTGATGAGAAGGCATAGATGAATATGGATCAATGAGTTGTCATTGATATGATGAAGATGGATCAATGAGTTGTCATTGATACATGATTAAGATGGATCGATGCAGTTTTATTGGTATATGATGCATTGTTGGAAAAATGTATAGATGGCTCATTATTGTCTTATCATGATTATTAAGGTGCACAAATGGATGAACTCCAAAGTGGTCCCCTTATGGTGAAATCCCTCATGGGAAGACGCTTTGCGGATTGAGTTATCCTAGAAGAATGGTTGGAGGACCCATGCTCTCATTATTGTCTTATCATTATTGATAAGGTGCACAAATGGATGAACTCCAAAGTGGTCCCCTTATGGTGAAAGCCCTCATGGGAAGATGCTTTGCGGATTGAGTTATCCTATAAGAATGGTTGAAGGACCCATGATTGTATGTGGAATAATGAGATGAAGGACATTGAATTTTTTAGGGAAACTATCCTAGATGTATAGTGTTTTTCATTCCATTTCCGTGTACACAACTATTCATTCCTTGGAAACGATATGACCCAAATATTGAATATATCACTGGTAAAATGAGAACTTGCTCAACATTGCATACTACTGATGCTCCCTCAAAACTTGCAGTACCATCCTCAAGTGTTGTTCATGCTCTTCTTCATACTTTGAGTAAATAAGTACGTCATCCATGTTAAAATATTCGATGTGCTCATTTTAGCATAGAAAATATCACTATTGTCACCCAACCATAGGCATGGATCCACCTCCGAGCACCTTAACCTTTGCTAGATAGAATGATTCCAGAAAGCCACACTAGAACCAATAGATAAAACCTAGCTGCAGAAGTAGCATGAGATGGAATCAGAAAACACCATCCATTTGTAGCAACAACACAAGAAAAGGAGTGCACACCTTCTCCAAGGGTAGCGCACAAGAAATAAAGTCTCGAAAACCACATAAAAATAACAATACTCTAATGTAGCAGGTGCAGTTGCACTTCTTAGGCTACCACCAAGAATATCACCAAAAATACCACCAAGATATACTAGAAGGTAGGGTGCATATCTTAGGCTAGATAGTGCTAGAGAGAGAGACCAAGAATCACCCCAAATGACTCACCTTCCTTTCTTGCAGTTGTAGCTCCAAAATTGCACTATCCTTTCTTAGAGAGTGAGTAACGTGTGTACAAAATGAGCTCAATATCCTCTTATTTATAGCCCTTATTGTCACTTATCTAGGCCGACTTCTCTTTCTCGAGGGTAATACTTTAATAGTATATATTTTGCTAAGCCGACTTGTCTTTTAGGATTTTTACACATATGTTTAGGATTTCTCTTGCTTCCAGAATATTCTATTCTAGTCAAAGGTTACATATGGAGGCTAATACCTCACACAACTACCATATTATCAACACTCCCTCCTAACTAGGGAGGTATTAACTATAATGGTCTCAAACACATCCATCCATTTCACATGGTATGGGAAAGGATCACATAATATTGCATACCATTCTACAGGTAGCATCATCATAGCCACATAGGCTATTTCATGATCATGCATATCAAGTCATGAGCATCATCATCACAATCCATCCAACTGGCAATCACCTCCAATACTACTAGTTGGCACACCCACCTAGGAAACACCTTCAAAACTACTAGTAGTCTCGATGGAAATGATGTAGTAACACATAGATACTAAAATGACATCCAATAGATCCCAATAATGTCGATTCATAGTAGTACACAAATTCTATCCAATGGTACAAAACCACTCCTAGTAGTGCACATCTACTATCTATTGACACACAATCACTATTAGTGGAACAAATCCACCACAATAGCACATAACTACTATCCAGAGACCCACAATATCCATTGCAATCAACTGATAGATACACAAGATATCACCATGCAGTAAAATAGTCTCTTCGAATCAAGTCATATCATCGTCTGCATAATCTCTCGAGGCCATACTCCATCTGAGTAATCAAACATGATACTGAATAAGTCATGTGATGGACTTAGCATACTCAACAGAGTGTCTCACATAAGTCACTCACTCAACAGAGTGATATAGGGACCATTCTTCCTGTCCTGGTCACTTCCTGTGACACAAGAAGAATGAATGTCCCAACAAATGATGAACTGCATGCCATGGGCTACAAGGACCATTCTTCCCACTCTGGTCACAACTGTGAACTCATGAAGAATGATTGTCCTGGACCATTTCCCCCCCTCTGGCCTCTACTGTGAACTCAAGGAAAATGTTAGTCCTATGCCAATATCCCCACTCTGTCACTACTCTGAACTCAAGGAGACAAACCATTCTACCTATCTAGGAAAATCCTTAGGAGAATAACTGTCTTGGACCATTCTACCTGTCTGAGCGATACCCTAGGAGAATAGTTATCTATGGTACATCGACAATCTGTTCTACCTAGATCATTCTCCACCTAGACAATGTATATCCACCAGCACACTGACTATCCATGATGCCATATATCAAAACCCCCTCCCAACTGAGGAAGTCATCACCCCCCTCTCAACCATGGGATTTATCTGCACAAGTCCCAGCTTGTTCCCTAGGTATGCAAACTTTATCTTGGACAGACACTTCATCAAAATATCAAATGTCTGCTAATCAGTGGAGATGTAATGTAACATCCCCGACCATCCATGCTGGGCCACGCTATGCGAGAGAACTCTCTCATTCTCTTTACGGAACATACTGTAACACACCCAACAACCAACTGAGCTATGCCACATAAAATTTTCTAACCGTGTGCAATTAAAACATATGCACACAGAACACTTGTGGAAGCATTACATGTAAAACTTAAACAGACAAATACACTTCGTAAATGCATGGATTCACACTGAAATAATAGTAACATAGACATGCAACATATACACGAAATACCCATAAACATACAAACAATTATAATCATGCATAGGATATTCCCATAAAATTAAACTCATAAATAAGAATGCAACATGTAAATTTATCACACAATTGACACTTATCTTTGTGAGAATATCACTAGTTGCGTGCAGACCTTCCATGAACCTCCCAGCCTTAGACTACATTGTTCATCACTCTCAATAGTGAGTCACCCCCGAGCTGGGACTAAAATCCACCCAGGTAAAGGGATTCCTAACTAGGCTAAAGGCTCATGGAAAATAGGAAAGACTCCATCACAGGTGCTCACTCAACTAACAACCTACATTCCTTCATTCCCCACATGCTTGTCCCACCCAGGAAGTGTTCCTCTTCTCTGCTCAATTTTCCTACGACTGCTCCACTCCCTTTCTGGGCTTCAACAACAGGCCGAACAAGAATTCTTAGAGCAATGTAGCTGCAGTTCAACACCTTCAAGAAATCAATTCCCAAAAATTCTCTCACCCAGAGAATTTCTCACAGGCCTGACAACCTGCTTCTTTAGTCCATCTCGCAAGCTAACTAGACACACCAACACAAAATGTCTATGGATACGGGTTCAGGTACAATCATGAGATACCAAGGATAGCTAAATGGGTGTGAATACTCATGGATGATTGACTGCCTGGATGAATGATGGAAAGTATGATGGAAAAGATGAATGAAAATGAACTATGTCCCAACATTATGTATGCATGTCCCCAACTCGACACTTGTTATGTTGGGAGCTAATTTGTCCCACTTGTCCCAACTTTAGAACTTAGGATAAAATAATTATCCATACTTTATATTTAAGAAATATTAATATAATATCCAATTTTGGCTTAAGCTCCCTATCTTATCCCCTTTACTTAACTTAGCCCCTCCCTTTCCCTAACTAGTGGAGTTTAGTCCCCCATCTCTTTTATCATGGTTGGTTAGTGTGCAACGATGTATTTTATATTAAATATGAGACATGTACAAAAACAGGCGCATTGGCCTTTAACATCTAGGATCTTCGGCCTAATCAAAACATAAGCATCCTAGCTTATAATAACTAGCTCACCATCCTATAAAAATATCATATAAACAAAGGCTCGTTGGCCTCACAATCACGCACACTCAAGTTGCTGTGCATGGTATAGAAGAATGTGCACATTTCCTCCTTTTACTGCACAGTACATGCATGCACTATACCATGAAATGTGCATATAAAATGATGTCATACAACTCACCAGCTTAAGTACATTTTCATTTACATTTATCATTGGGTTCGGCCTTAGGAATATTACAATCCCCTCCCCTTATTTATGCACTGTCCTCAGTGCATCATGTACCCATGTACAACAAAATTTCAAAACTCCTCAAAAATATGTGGGTATTCTGCCCGCATTGCATCCTCATGCTCCCAAGTAACGTCCTTAGGACCGTACCAGGTCCATTGGACCTTTACAAGCCCTATGGCTCAGTTCTGGAGCTGTTTGATTTTTCGGTCCAGAATGTGTACCCGATGCACTTGAAAAGCACCTTCTTGCTCCACTTGAATCACATTCCAATCAATAACATGATTAACATCAGGTATATATTTCTTTAGTAATGATACATGGAATATATTATGAAAAGACATAGATGCAATCAATGCAATCATATAAGAAACTGGACCAATCCTCTCTAGGTTTTCAAACGACCCACAATAGCGAGCTGCCAACTTTGAAAAATTTCCAAACTTCAGGGAACTTCTCTTGGCCTTCACTTTCAAGAATACATGGTCTCCCACATTAAATTCCCTGTGAGTTTTGCCTTTATCAACATAGATTTTCTGCCTGTCTTGGGAAGCCTTTAAAATTTGATTTTTTTTATCATTTTCTCCTCCATTTCCCTGAGAAAATCTGGTCCAACCACTGCTCTGTTTGCTGGGTTATCCCATCTTACTGGTGTGTTGCACTTTCTTCCATAAAGTGCTTCAAATGGGCCCATATTTAGAGATGCTTGGTACCCATTGTTATAAGAAAAGTCTACCAAGTTTAAGTAGTCTTCCCATTTTGATGGTTTATCCATCACATACATTCTCAACATATCCTCAATCACTTGATTCACCCTCTCTATTTGTCCATCTGATTTTGGATGATAAGCTGTACTAAAATTCAAATTTTTCCAAATCCATTAAATAATCCTTTCCAAAATTTTGAGGTAAATTTTGGATCTCTGTCAAACACAATTGTCTTGGGTATGCCATGTAATCTAGAAATTTCTCTCATATAAACATCAACAATGTTCATTGCCTTGTGAGTGAGCTTAGCTGGAACAAAATGGGCAGCTTTAGTAAGCTTATCCACCACCACCATGATAGAATCATATTGCTTGTTTGTTCTGGGTCGTTTGGTAATGAAATCCATTGTTACAACTTCCCATTTCCACTTAGGAATAGGTAATGGCTATAGCAAACCAGCTGGGTGTCTATGCTCAGCCTTTACCTTTTGACATTCCAAACATCTGGCAATAAAATCAACAACCTCTTTCTTCATGCCTGGCCAATAATATCGGCTCTTGACAGCTGCAATAGTTTTCTGATATCCTGGGTTCCCAACATAAGGCACATTATACATTTCACTCAATATCATATTTTTCAATTCATTAGAATTTGGTACATAAACTCTTCCCCTGTACATGAGAATTTCATTATTATTTAGCCTGTATTCCTCAATTTTCTGCTGCAAAATACCTTGCTGCAATTTTGTCACTAATTCCTTGTAATGCAAATCTAATTTGGTAGCCTCTGTAATTTTTTCTTTAAAATATGATTGATACATGATAATGGTTGTAGCATGCATTTCATGCACTCTTCTACTGAGTGTATCAACCACTCTGTTCTCTTTTTCCTTGATATTATTTATATCAAAGTCATACTCAAAAATTCTAACCATTTGCTTTGCCTAGCATTTAGATTTGGTTGATCAAATAAATATTTCAGACCATTTTGGTTTGTTCTTAGCTCAAACCTTTTCCCCATGAGGTAGTGTCTCCATTTCCTCAAGGCATGCACTATGTATGCCAATTCCAAATCATGAGTGGCATAGTGTCTTTCATGATCCTTTAACTTCCTTGATTCATAACATATAAAAAACCCATTTTGACTGAGGACTCCACCAAGTACCTCTTAATATGCATCTGTGCATACAATGAAGTCTTCATTTGGTTCTACAATCCAATGTCCATTGAAACTTCACTTGGTATTGGAGCACTTGTTAGTAACTGTTTCAAGTGTTGGAAACTCTTTTCACAATCCAATGTCCATTGAAACTTCACACCCTTTCTTTTCAAGGAAGTGATTGGGTGTGCAATCTTTGAGAATTTTGGATCATGTTTTCATTGATGCCAATGGTTTGATTGATTGATTTCATTGATTGATGTCAAGTGATTGATTGATGTCAAAGTATTGATTGATTGATGATTGATGTAATATAATATGTATTGTCCTTGATGAGAATGCATAGATGAAGATGGATCAATGAGTTGTCATTGATATGATGAAGATGGATCAATGAGTTGTCATTGATACATGATTAAGATGGATCGATGCGGTTTCATTGGTATATGATGCATTGTTGGAAAAATGTATAGATGGCTCATTATTGTCTTATCATGATTGATAAGGTGCACAAATGGATGAACTACAAAGTGGTCCCCTTATGGTGAAATCCCTCACGGGAAGAGGCTTTGTGGATTGAGTTATCCTAGAAGAATGGTTGGAGGACCCATGCTCTCATTATTGTCTTATGATTATTGATAAGGTGCACAAATGGATGAACTCCAAAGTGGTCCCCTTATGGTGAAATCCCTCATGGGAATATGCTTTGCGGATTGAGTTATCCTAAAAGAATGGTTGGAGGACCCATGCTTGTATGTGGAATAATGAGATGAAGGACATCGAATTTGTTAGGGAAACTATCCTAGATGTATAGTGTTTTTCACGCCATTTCCGGGTCCACAACTATTCATTCCTTGGAAACGATATGACCCAAATATTGAATATATTACTGGTAAAATGAGAACTTGCTCAACTTTGCATACTACTGATGCTCCCTCAAAACTTGCAGTACCATCCTCAAGTGTTGTTCATGCTCTTCTTCATACTTTGAGTAAATAAGTATGTCATCCATGTTAAAATATTCGATGTGCTCATTTTACCATAGAAAATGTCACTATTGTCACCCAACCATAAGCATGCATCCACCTACGAGCACCTTAACCTTTTCTAGATAGAATGATTCCGGAAAGCCACACTAGAAAAAATAGATAAAACCTAGCTGCAGCAGTAGCACGAGATGGAACCTGAAAACACCATCCATTTGTAGCAACAACACAAGAAAAGGAGTGCACACCTTCTCCAAGGGTAGCGCACAAGAAATAAAGTCTCCACAACCACATAAAAATAACAATACTCAAATGTAGCAGTTGCAGTTGCACTTCTTAGGCTACCACCAAGAATATCACCAAGAATACCACCAAGATATACTAGAAGGTAGGGTGCATATCTTAGGCTAGATAGTAATAGAGAGAGAGACCAAGAATCAACCCAAATGACTCACCTTCCTTTCTTGCAGTTGTAGATCCAAAATTGCACTATCCTTTCTGAGAGAGTGAGTAACGTGTGTACAAAATGAGCTCAATATCCTCTTATTTATAACCCTTATTGTCACTTGTCTAGGCCGACTTCTCTTTCTCGAGGGTAATACTTTAATATTATATATTTTGCTAAGTCGACTTGTCTTTTAGGATTTTTACACATATGTTTAGGCTTTCTCTTGCTTCCAGAATATTCTATTCTAGTCAAAGGTTACATATGGAGGCTAATACCTCACACAACTACCATAATATCAACACTCCCTCCTAACTAGGGAGGTATTAACTGTAATGGTCTCAAACACATCCATCCATTTCACATGGTATGGGAAAGGATCACATAATATTTCATACCATTCTACAGGTAGCATCATCATAGCCACATAGGCTATTTCATGATCATGCATATCAAGTCATGAGCATCATCATCACAATCCATCCAATTGGCAATCACCTCCAATACTACTAGTTGGCACACCCACCTAGGAAACACCTTCAACACTACTAGTAGTCTCGATGGCAATCATGTAGTAACACATAGCTACTAAAATGCCATCCAATAGATCACAATAATGTCGATGCATAGTAGTACACAACTTCTATCCAATGGTACAAAACCACTCCTAGTAGTGCACATATACTATCTATTGACACACAATCACTATTAGTGGAACAAATCCACCACAATAGCACATAAATACTATCCAGAGACCCACATTATCCATTGCAATCAACTAATAGATACACAAGATATCACCATGCAATACAATAGTCTCTTGGAATCAAGTCATATCATCGTCTGCATAATCTCTCGAGGCCATACTCCATCTGAGTAATCAGGCATGATAATGAATAAGTCATGTGATGGACTTAGCACACTCAACAGAGTGTCTCACATAAGTCACTCACTAAATAGAGTGATATAGGGACCATTCTTCCTGTCCTGGTCACTGTCTGTGACACAAGAAGAATGAATGTCCCAACAGATGATGAACTACATGCCATGGAATATAAGGACCATTCTTCCCACTCTGGTCACAACTGTGAAGTCATGAAGAATGACTATCCTGGACCATTTCCCCCCCTATGGCCACTACTGTGAACTCAAGGAAAATGTTAGTCCTATGCCAATATCCCCACTCTGTCACTACTCTGAACTCAAGGAGACAAACCATTCTACCTGTCTAGGAAAATCCTTAGGAGAATAACTGTCTTGGACCATTCTACCTGTCCGAGCGATACCCTAGGTGAATAGTTATCCATGGTACATCGACAATCTTTTCTACCTATATCATTCTCCACCTAGACAATGTCTGTCCATGAGCACACTGACTATCCATGATGCCATATATCAAAACCCCCTCCCAACTAAGTAAGTCACCACCCCCCTCTCAACCAAGGGATTTATCTGCACAAGTCCCAACTTGTTCCCTAAGTATGCAAAATTTATCTAGGACAGACACTTCGTCAAAATATCAAATGTCTGCTAATCGGTAGAGATGTACTGTAACGTCCCCGACCATCCATGCTGGGCACACTATGCCAAAGTGTTAATGTTTATGCCATTATTATAGTTCTTTGCATTTCATAATATAAGAGCATAATATGGAAAATATCACTGAGAAATACACATCCACAATAGACACAACATTTATCCTGGGAAACCCTCTAGGGGAAGAAAACCCAGCAAAAACTTCCTTATCATAAATAGCTTA
>ML784722.1:770699-790814 GCA_009831015.1 Picea engelmannii | reverse complement strand
TTCTGAATCAATCTTGTAGTTTGATTCTCCTATTCCCTTGATGGGATATTGATAATCATCTCCAAGAGTTACTTTCTGAGAAAACTTCTTTTCTAAAATACAAGAGAGAGTATTCCTCTTACCCATCATATGCTTTGATGCACTGCTATCAATGAGCCATGTGTCTTCTCTAGGTGATACAGATCCTGAGAGAGCTGAGATCAAGACATGGTCCTTAATCATCTTCATAGCTGGTTCTTCATCTTCGGCAATATGAGCATGTTGTCTTCTGTGCTTCCTCTTGTACTCTTCTTTTCTGNGAGATTCTTGATTGTTGTATTTGTTTGATGGTTGTGGTTCTCTATGAGATTCCCTTTTGAAATAGGGTTTCTTCCTTCCTCCTTTTGTATGAGTAGCTAGGGCTTGATCATCATCCCTTGCTAGTAGTGCTTCACGGTTGGTCACCCTTCTCTCTTCTTGGATGCATTCTTCCCATAGGCTTTCAAACTGTAGTTTCTCCTTTCTGCCGCATACAGACTGGATGAAGGCATCCCAAGGTCTTGTGAGACCATTTAGAGCTATCATTACAAATTCATATTCGTCAATGGTGTCTCCTATCGCTTTCAACTGTTCTTTTATTTCTCAGATTCGAGAGAAATACTCTTGAATCATTTCTCCTTTCTGCATCTTGGTATTCTTCAACTGAGTTCTGAGATTCATCTTCTGATTGATGTTCTTTCCTTCATATAATTTTATTAGAGCATCAAACATATCCTTTGGGGTTTATTTTGATGATACATATGGAATCAGGTGGTCTTTGATTGAATATGCAATGATTCTCTGGGCCCTGATTGAGTCCTTTTGATGCTTTGCTTTCTCTACGGCATCTTCAAGTTCCTTCACATCTTCTTTGATAAATCTTGATAGATCATTCTATGCAAGGATCAGACCGATCCTATACTTCCAGGAACAGAAGTTGTCTATGCCTTCCAATTTCTCAACAAGCTTTGTGGTTGCAGACATCTTGTACTTTCCGGTAACAAAAATGACCAAAAATTGAAAATGCTCAAAATCAAATTTTGATCTTACCAGGAGGTGCGCTTGGCTGAGACGAGTAGCCTAGTGTCTTCAGATTTGAGAAAATCCAAATTTTACCCCTTCAAATCTGCTATACGGATTTTTGGACTGGTGCTTCTGGTACTCTGGTACTTCTGGTACTCTGGTTTTCTGAATTTCCGGTACTTTGTGAAACTAGGGTTTCACTTTCTGGAGAATCTAGCCACTAAAAAGGTGCGCTCTAGGTGCCAAATTGATCCTTGGGGGAGGGCGCAACTTTCTATGGTGGTAGATTGCTAAAAACACTCTCTTTTTCAAAACCCTAATTTTGGGCCCCGGTAACAGTGACGTTTTTCCTCTTGCAGATTGTTCTTTCTTCAGGTTGGCTCTGATACCATGTTAATGTTTATGCCATTATTATAGTTCTTTTCATTTCATAAGATAAGATCATAATATGAACAAGATCACTGAGAAATACACATCCACAATAGACACAACATTTATCCTGGGAAACCCTCTAGGGGAAGAAAACCCAACAAAAACTTCCTTATCATAAATAGCTTATCAAATGTTCAAGAGATAACTCAACCAATACAGAAAATCCTCCTCCAAGAGATGCGCCACCCTTCTTATCCTCTCACCAACTTGAAATGTCAACTTGCCTCATAAGATCATGAGCAAGTGAAGTGTATGTTAGAAGTGAGGCGCTAGCCTCTTATTTATACTAATCTGGCACGTGTGAAGAGTCACCATCTGGCAGGTATGACCTCTCACACTGGGTGGGTAAATCCACCTTTAATTAAATCTGGCCCTTTCATTATAATTACTAGGGCCGACTTCTTATTCTTTACATTATAATTGTCCGATGACCAATCCGCAAAAGGGGATTTGGTCCTTATACAATTACCGACTTGATTAATCCTCAATGGGGATTAATCTAATAATAAAAATAATAATAATGACATGATTAATCCACAATGGGGATTTAATCCAATAACAAAATAATAAGAATGCTCTTCGCAGTTACATTATTTCAACACAAAGAACTCTCTCATTCGCTTTACGGAACATACTGTAACACACCCAACAACCAACTGAGCTATGCCACATAAAATTTTCTAACTGCATGCAATTAAAACATATGCACACAGAACACTTGTGGAAGCTTTACATGTAAAAATTAAACAAAAAAATACATTTCGTAAATGCATGGATTCACACTGAAATAACAGTAACATAGACATGCAACATATACAGGAAATACCCATAAACATACAAACAATTATAATCACGCATAGGATAAACCCATAAAATTAAACTCATAAATAAGAATGCAACATGTAAATTTATCACACAATTGACACTTATCTTTGTGAGAATATCACTAGTTGCGTGCATACCTTCCATGAACCTCCCAACCTTAGACCACACTGTTCATCACTCTCAATAGTGAGTCACCCCCGAGATGGGACTAAAATCCACTTGGGTAAAGGGATTCCTAACTAGGCTAAAGGCTCATGGAAAATAGGAAAGTCTTCGTCACAGGTGCTCACTCAACTAACAACCTACATTCCCTCATTCCCCACATGCATGTCCCACCCAGGAAGTGTTCCTCTTCTCTTCTCAATAGTCCTTCGACTGCTCCACTCCCTTTCTGGGATTCAACAACAGGCCGAACAAGAATTCTCAGAGCAATGTAGCTGCAGTTCAACACCTTCAGGAAATCAATCCCCAACAATTCTCTCACCCAGAGAATTTCTCACGGGCCTGACAACCTGCTTCTTTAGTCCAGCTCCCAAGCTAACCAGACACACCAACACAAAATGGCTATGGATACGGGTTCAAGTACAGTCATGAGATACCAAGGATAGCTCAATGGGTGTGAATACTCATGGATGATTGACTGCCTGGATGAATGATGGAAAGTATGATGGAAAAGATGATAGGAAATGAAATAAGTCCCAACAATATGTATGCATGTCCCCAACTTGACACTTGTTATGTTGGGAGCTAATTTGGCCCACTTGTCCCAACTTTAGAACTTAGGATAAAATAATTATCCATACTTTATATTTAAGAAATATTAATATAATATCCATTTTTGGCTTAATCTCCCTTTCCCTAACCAATGGAGTTTAGTCCCCCATATCTTTTATCGTGGTCGGTCTGTGTGCAATGATGTATTTTATATTAAATATGAGACATGTACAAAAACAGGCGCACTGGCCTTTAACATCTATGATCTTCGGCCTAATCAAAACATAAGCATCCTAGCTTATAATAACTAGCTCACCAGCCTATAAAACATATGATATACACAAAGGCTCGTTGGCTTCACAATCGCGCACACTCAAGTTGTTGCGCGTGGTATACAAGAATGTGCACACTTCCTCCTTTTACTGTGCAGTACATGCATGCACTATACCATGAAATGTGCATATAAAATGATGTCATACAACTCACCAGCTTAAGTACATTTTCAGCCTTAGGGATATTACAATCCCCTCCCATTATTTATGCACTGTCCTCAGTGCATCATGTACCGATGTACAACAAAATTTCAAAAATCCTCAAAAATATGCGGGTATTCTGCCCGCATTGCATCCTCATGCTCCCAAGTAGCGTCCTTAGGACCGTACCAGGTCCATTGGACCTTTACAAGCCCTATGGATCAGTTCCAGAGCTGTTTGATTTTTCGGTCCAGAATGCATACCCGATGCACTTGAAAAACACCTTCTTGCTCCACTTGAATCACATTCCAATCAATAACATGATTAACATCAGGTATATATTTCTTTAGTAATGATACATGGAATATATTATGAAAAAACATAGATGAAGTCAATGCAATCATATAAGCAACTAGACCAATCATCTCTAGGATTTCAAACAACCCACAATAGTGAGCTGCCAACTTTGAAAAATTTCCCAACTTCAGGGAACTTCTGTTGGCCTTCACTTTCAAGAATAAATGGTCTCCCACATTAAATTCCCTGTGAGTTTTGCCTTTATCAACATAGATTTTCTGCCTGTCTTGGGTAGCCTTTAAACTTCGATTTATTTTTATCATTTTCTCCTCCATTTCCCTGAGAAAATCTGGTCCAACCACTACTCTGTCTGCTGGGATATCCTAGCTTACTGGTGTGTTGCACTTTCTGCCATAAAGTGCTTCAAATGGGCTCATATTTAGAGATGCTTGGTACCCATTGTTATAAGAAAACTCTACCAAGTGTAGGTAGTCTTCCCATTTTGATGGTTTATCCATCACATACATTATCAACATATCCTTAATCACTTGATTCACCTTATCTGTTTGTCCATCCGATTCTGGATGATAAGATGTACTGAAATTCAAATTTGTTCCAAATCCATTAAATAATCCTTTCCAAAATTTTGAGGTAAATTTTGGATCTCTGTCAAACACAATTGTCTTGGGTATGCGATGTAATCTATAAATTTCTCTCATATAAACATCAACAATGTTCATTGCCTTGTGAGTGAGATTAACTGGAACAAAATGGGCAGCTTTAGTAAGCTTATCCACCACAGCCATGATAGAATCATGTTGCTTGTTTGTTCTGGGCCGTTTGGTAATGAAATCCATTGTTACAACTTCCCATTTCCACTCAAGAATAGGTAATGGCTATACCAAACCAACTGGGTGTCTATGCTCATCTTTTACCTCTTGACATTCCAAACATCTGGCAATAAAATCAACAACCTCTTTCTTCATGCCTGGCCAATAATATCGGCTCTTGACAGCTGCAATAGTTTTCTGATATCTTGGGTGCCCAACATAAGGCACATTATGCATTTCAATCAATATCATATTTTTCAATTCATTAGAATTTGGTACATAAACTCTGCCCTTGTACATGAGAATTTCATCATTATTTAGCTTGTATTCCTCAATTTTCTGCTGCAAAATACCTTGCTGTAATTTTGTCACTAATTCCTTGTAATGAAAATCTAATTTGGCAGCCTCTGTAATTCTGTCTTTCAAATATGATTGGTACATGCTAATGGTTGTAGCATGCATTTCATGCACTCTTCTGCTGAGTGTATCAACCACTTTGTTCTCTTTTTCCTTGATATTCTTTATATCAAAGTCATACTCACTTAAAAATTCTAACCATCTGCTTTGCCTAGCATTTAGAGTTGGTTGATCAAATAAATATTTCAGACCATTCTAGTTTGTTCTTAGCTCAAACCTTTCCCCATGAGGTAGTGTCTCCATTTCCTCAAGGCATGCACTATGGATGCCAATTCCAAATCATGAGTGGCATAGTGTCTTTCGTGATCCTTTAACTTCCTTGATTCATAACATATAACAAACCCATTTTGACTGAGGACTCCACCAAGTACCTCTTTACATGCATCTGTGCATACAATGAAGTCTTCATTTGGGTCTGTAATCCTTAGTATTGGAGCACTTGTTAGTAACTGTTTCAAGTGTTGGAAACTCTTTTCACAATCCAATGTCCATTGAAACTTCACACCCTTTATTTGCAAGGAAGTGATTGGGTGTGCAATATTTGAGAATGTTGGATCATGTTGTCATTGATGCCAATGGTTTGATTTATTGATTTCATTGATTGATGTCAAAGGATTGATTGATTGATGATTGATGTAATATAATATGTATTGTCCTTGATGAGAATGCAAAGATGAAGATGGATCAATGAGTTTTCATTGATATGATGAATATGGATCAATGAGTTTTCATTGATACATGATTAAGATGGATCGATGCGGTTTCATTGGTATATGATGCATTGTTGGAAAAATGTATAGATGGCTCATTATTGTCTTATCATGATTGATAAGGTGCACAAATGGATGAACTCCAAAGTGGTCCCCTTATGGTGAAATCCCTCATGGGAAGATGCTTTGCAGATTGAGTTATCCTAGAAGAATGGTTAGAGGACCCATGCTCTCATTATTGTCTTATCATTATTGATAAGGTGCACAAATGGATGAACTCCAAAGTGGTCCCCTTATGTTGAAATCCCTCACGGGAAGACACTTTGTGGATTGAGTTATCCTAGAAGAATGGTTGGAGGACCCATGCTTGTATGTGGAATAATGAGATGAATGAAATTGAATTTTTTAGGGAAACTATCCTAGATGTATAGTGTTTTTCATGCCATTTCCGGTGGTATGTAGAACATCACATAACTCCTCACGGTTAGAGAGTTATGGCCATGAGAAGTTGGAGACCCCAGGTTTGGGTAATGGACCCAAGTTTGTTTGATGGGTAACGATATGAGTTATGATATATTTTAAGACAATACTATTCTATATGGATAGTACATGTCATTGCATTTTTGGTGGTATGTGGAACGTCACATAACTCCTCATGGTTTGAGAGTTATGGCCTTACGAAGTTGGAGGACCCTCACATGTCATCCAGAAGCCCCAAAAGGTCATAGTAGTCAAAGTGGTTTAAGAGTTTTTGAAAGGTAAATAATAAAGTGAAGTGATGAGTGTACTATAATTCAAAGTGAATAAAAAATAAATTATTTAAATAATAATTTAATGGAGAAATTAGAAGTGGGTTAATCCTAAAATAAGGAAAGTGGGGCCAAGTGACCTAGAAGATGTTTTCAAGGAAGCTAGTTGGAGAGTATAAACAAGAGGCAAGGCTCTCTCATTTTAATCACACTTGAGAATATTGAATATCTATATGTGTCTGAGGTAACCAAGGATATCTCAGCCAAAATTCTGAGGAAAGGTGAAGAAAAGAAGGTTGAAATGCAAGGAAGGATAAATTCTTTTGATGGTGCTTTCTAGGGTATGTTATTTACAGGTCATCTCACCATTTTTGCTATAAAGTTTTTTCTATAATGATTCAGACCGTGAAATTCTTATTCCATTGAGAAAATATACCTAAGTATCTTTGGTAAAAAATTCATCTTGTGGGTCATTGTATTTTGGGAGTTAAACTCCGTGGAAAATAGGATTTGTGGCTAGTCCTGAAACTAGTCAAAAACAGTTGTTTCGGGTAAACACGTCATAACTTATTAATAATAGATCCAAATTAAGTGAGGACAAATGTGTTGGTTAGGGTATAGTCTGTAGTATGTTTTGTAATAGTTTCATATCAATTCAATGAACATTTTTTGTGGGATATTCTCTACAAGGTCGCTCTCTAGAATAAGCCAGAATTCAACAAGGTATGCCATTTTTTCTATAACGTCTTTTATGAGAGGTTCCAAGTAGCTACACCTAGAGGAATTGCATAAAAAACACTGAAGAAAATTGTGTATCAGTTTCAGATCTTTATTCATTACAGGTACAAAGTTATGATTATTTCAAGTTGGGGTTGTTGACTAATCCAAAACTAGTCATGGTTGAGACAAGCAGTTGATGAGTTGGCACATACATGAGGTGTATAGTTGATGATGTTGGTACATATTTATGAGTCATTGTTGATGAGTATTTGAAAAATGATTGGTATATACTTGGTACATGGTTGGATGCACTTGTTTATGGTACACATTTATTACAAGTTGTTTGGCACAGGTTGGTGCATGGTTGATGCACTTGTTTATGTTGACAGATTGATATTTGTTGAGGATTGTTGTCTCATCTCATTTGGTGCTGAGAATGTAAGATTATTCTTGCATATAGAGATGGTGCTCTTGTAGATTTGTACTCTATTTAGTTGTTGCTGAAAAACCCCCGGATTGAAGTCCATAATAAAAAGAAAAATTGTACATACATCTTGTGTTCTTTGTGTTCCTCGTGGAGATGATTTGTTGATGATATGTTGTTGATATGTATTCACACCTAACTGATTATAAATGAAAGCAATGAGTAATAAGAAAATGTTGAATGTTAACTAAGGATTTTTTGTGTAAGAGGGAAGTTTTGGGAAAAAGATCCCCACACTCATTCACCCCCCCTTCTAAGTGTGGTAGGTGTGTCCAACAAAGAATCCTTCAATAAATATCCTGTAGTAGCCTGCAAGGCCCATGGATGATCTTACCTTTGTCACATTCTTTGGCACTGACCATTCTCTAATGGCTTCTATCTTCTTAGGATCCACTGCTATCCCATCCTTTGAAATGATGTGCCCCAAATAATGAATTTTCTTTTGATAAAATGAGCACTTGCTCAACTTGGCATACAACTGATTCTCCCTTAATACTTGCAACACCATTCTCAAACGATTCTCATGCTCTTCTTTTGACTTAGAGTATATAATAATTTCATCCAAAAAGCCAATGACACACTTGTCTAAATATTCTCGGAAAACACCATTCATTAAGCACATGAAAATAGCTGGTGCATTTGACAACCCAAATGGAACCACTGTGAACTCATAATGACCATACCTTGTTTTGAAGGTGGTCTTGTTGATATATTCCTCCTTAATCCTTACCTGATGATATCCTGACCTGATATCTATTTTTGAGAATATCTTTGCATCCTTCAATTGATCAAAAAGATCATCAATCCTTGGCAGAGGATACTTGTTCTTAACAGTCACTTTATTCAACTGTTTGAAATCAATGCACAATCTTAAGGTTCCATCTTTCTTCTTCACGAACAAGACTGGGGCACCCCATGGTGACACACTTGGGCGTATATACCCCTTCTTCATAAGCTCTTCAAGTTGTATTTGCAACTCCTTCAGCTTTGGTGTACTCATTCTGTAAGGAGTCTTTGACACTGGAGCTGCTCCAAGAATTAAATTTATAGAGAACTCAATATCTCTCTTTGGGGGTAGTCCTGGTACCTCCTTGAACAAATCTTCAATTTCTTCCAAAGACTGCATGATTTTCCAAATTTGGCACCTTATCTCTAAGTGTCTCTTCCATATGTGATGCAAATATTTGACACCCTTTCCTGTAACATTTATTTAGCTACAATGCTAAAATATCTCTGATGGTTACTTCCCTGGGAATTCCCTGCACTCTCCTTAGTTTCCCTTCCTCATCCAAGCAAGTAAATGCTTTGTTATGACAGTCTAGAAGAGCATGATGTTGGTTCAACGAATCCATCCCAATTAGAAAATCATAGGAACCTAAAGGCAAGATGTTCAAATATGCCTTTATGTTCAGTCCATTCATGTCCATGAGGCATGACTTAACCATCTCATTAAATTTTCTTTTGGCTCTTGTAGCCAGCTACACCAGCCAAGATTTTCCATGCTTTCTTCTTGGAAAATGAAAACTTTCCACCATCTTAGGATCTATATAACTATGAATAGATCCTGAATCAATTAAAATAGCAATGGTTTGGTTGTTGATCATACCTTCCACTTCAATCATATGTGAATGATACTCTTCTTGCTTGTTTTCCATGGCTGGATAGATCCTTGGTACATTTCTGCCCATGTCCTCCACTGTTTCGACTTGCTGTACATTGTGAATAGTTCTCCCTTTTTCACCTCTGTGAGGACAATCTCTGTACATGTGATATCCTTTACAACCGCAAAATTGAATAGGTGTCTGCCTTAGCCTTTGACCCCCTGTTTCAATTGTCCTAGGTTCTCTAGGAGTTTGTTGTCCCTGTGGATTATTTCTGAAGAATGATGGCTTAGTTCCCTTCTTCCTCTGGTCCACCTTGAATTTATTTTTTTCTTCCAAAGATTTTTGGAAATTTGGCCTTGATTTCTGCTAATCATATAGGCACTTAGCTATCCTTATTGTCTCCTCCAATGTCTTGGTATCATCATACTTTATTTTGTCACTGATTAATGATGGCAATCCACTCAAATACCTTTGAATCTTAACTGTCTCATCCTTGATGAAAGAGACATGCTTCAACAATTCTAAAAACCTTCTTTCATATTCATCAATGGTCATACTCCCAAATTTGAGTTCAAAGAACTCTTTCATTTTCTTGTCATAGTATATTTTAGTCAAGTATTTATTCTCAAAATACTTCTTGAATTCCCTCCACGTGACACTTTTCGCTTTAATGTGCTGCACCTGCACAAGATGATCCCACCACATGGATGCCTTTCCCTTGATTTGATAGATGGAAATTATACCTTCTACATGAGAAGAATAAGTATGCAATTGAAAATACTTTCTCATGCCCAACAACCATGTTTTTGCATCTTCATCCTTTTTGTGCTCACCATCAAATGTAGGAGGTTTGATTTTGTTCATTTCTCCTCACAGTTCATCCACCCTAGACCTCTCATGCTTTCTGACAGGGGATGGACTTGATATTTTGTGTGATCTCTTATTTAAATTCCTCGGAGAGGTGGTGATGCCTGCTAACACATCTTGATTTTCTTTTCTCATCATGAGACCTATGATTTCCTGACTTGATTGAGACACTCTCCTTATCCAATTTCTTTTCTATTCTGTTCAAGATCTCAAATAAATTCATGTTGAAGTCATCCTACTGCTCCTTAGCTTTCATAAGCCTTTCATTATCAACTTTATGGATTTGGACATCCTTCTGCAAATTTTTAATGGTCTCTTCCATATTCATGTTTTCATCTCTTCCTTCTCCATGTCCATTGGAGTTTGTTCCTTCAATACCCAAATGGACATCCATCCCTCTGCTCTCATCTTGTTGAATGTAAGTCCCCTATGCCTCTTCCATTCCTATGGAATCTAATATGATCTTGACCTGATCTATTTTTTGTTAACTCTGCAAAATGTGCAGCCAATAAAACTTTGTCGGGCTAACTGTTTCAACAATTTCCTGAAAATATGAACCATTTTGGTTCAATAATATATCATAATAATTTCTTCTGATTTCTTGAAAAATTGAATTCCCAAATAAATTTTCTGGGTGGATATTTAGATTCCATTTTTCAATACCTTTCCAATGCCTTCTCACATGCTCAATTCCGAGTCTGGAGCATAAAGTTATGGTCATTTGAAATTTCCCCAATAATTTTTCTGTTCGTTTTTCAACTTAGCACAACTTTGCGCTGTAAATATGCAATTTTGCACCTACTCCATTGAAATTTTCATATGAGCTCAATTCGGTTTCTGCATATAAATATTATGGACATTCTTTCCAAGTTTCACCTTATTCTGGGTTTTGGGCTGCTAGTTACAGCCTGCTGAAGTTCTAGGCCAATTTGTGTTTTTGGTTTGGAATGTTACAGGCACCTTATTTTCCATATTAAACATCTTTAACATGCCCAAAAATTTAATTTATCTCTGGGACTGTCTTCTATGGTTCAATATATTTCCATTGACTGCTCCTGCGCCTCCATCCGACTCCCGAGCAGAAAGTTATGGCCTTTTGAAGTTAGTTGGGTCATAAAATTTACCCTCCACTGTTTGTGCTGTAACTTTCTCAAAAAAGATTTGTTTGACGAACACTTTACACCATTAGAAAGATCTATTAGAACTCCTTTATTTGAGCTATGGAGACAGAGTGTACCTTCGGTACACCTCTGTCTCATGGTTTTTGAGTTGTTAAAAATGCTCTTAAGGCCCTAAAAAACGCGCTGCAAAAATATGGTGTTCAAATGATATAAAACGTCATAGAAAATCGTTGATTTTATGCTATTGTTTGCCCTCCAAATGACTTTGGGCGCACAAATTTAAACATGTACACCCATATTTACCATGTGCAACAACAACACAAGGAAAATCGTGCTTCACACACCTTAAACCCACTGTGTATCACTTCTCTGTCGCGCCACTAAATTGCGCACACTACTTTTATGTCGCATGCCAATATCCACCGCACGCAATTTTTGTACCACACGCTGGTATCCACCATGCACAGTTTTTGTACCACGCATTGATATTCTGTGCACATTTCACTCAACACGCTGCACCATGCCAGATTTTAGTACATCTCCACTACGGACCAAAAATCTACGCGCACCATTAACAAAACTGTCGCACGACAACATATACTCACATTGCGCACCCAACTACCAAACTCCACTGCACTATGCCAATATTGCGCACACCACACGCGTCATTATTATGAATGTCCACACCACACACACTTCTTATGCATATGCACATTGTGCAATACGCACCCGCACACCAACATATTTCCGTGCGGCGCCAAAATTTAGCGCACGCACCAGAAAACCAATGTTTTTCTGTGAGGTTCCAAAATTTAGTGCGCACACCCGCACACTAACATTTTTCCGCACATCACCAAAATTTAGCGTACACAACAACATGCCAATATCTTGCCACGCAGTGCCAAATTTTTACCTAATACAATCTTTTCACTGCGCATCATGCATTTTTAGTGTGCCCACCTGTGCACATTCACCTTTATGCGCATCAAATCCTCGTGAATTTCGTTGCGGAAATTGGGTCTTTTTCCTAACTTTTCCCAATTTACCATAAACATTCTGCAACCACAAAATTCGTTCAATTTCACCCCGAAAACACCAATTCAACCTTTGCAACAACAAATCGTTGTGGTTGACATTTATGGAATGAATTTCCCCAAAATCATTTCACGAATTGAGAATTTTATTTATTAATCTCGCTCCAACTGTCATGGCTTCACTGTAACTTCAACTTTGACCAATTCCAGGTTCGAATTTGCTAGAACAGATATTAAATCAATAATATCTTACCACATGGCCTAATTTCTCAATTTCCCCATGAATTTACCAACCAAAATTGGGTCTTTTTCCTAATTTTTGTACCATATTGTAGCTGAACGCTTTGCAACTCAATATTTGGCCACCTCGAAATAAATCCTCTGTGAAATTTCGCTTCAACTTGACTTGTTCAGCCCATCCAGGCTCAGTGTTGAAAATTGTAGCTCTGATATCAATTTGTAATGTCCCCGACCATCCATGCCGGGCCACCACGCTACACCAAAGAACTCTCTTGTTCTCTCTGCAAAACATACTGTAACACACCCAACAACCAACTGAGCTATGCCACATAAATTTTTCTAACTGCATGCAATTAAAACATATGCACACAGAACACTTTCAGAAGCTTTACATGTAAAACGTAAACAGACAAATACATTTCGTAAATGCATGGATTCACACTGAAATAACAGTAACATAGACATGCATCATATACAGGAAATACCCATAAACATACAGACAATTATAACCACACATAGGATAAACCCATAAAATTAAACACGTGCAAAACTTCCATGAACCTCCCAGCCTTAGACCACACTGTTCATCACTCTCAATAGTGAGTCACCCCCGAGCTACGACTAAACTCCACCTGGGTAAAAGGATTCCTAACCAGGCTAAAGGCTCATGGACAATAGGAAAGACTCCGTCACAGGTGATCACTCAACTGATAACCTACAGTCCCTCATTCCCCACATGCCTGTCCCACCTAGGAAGTGTGCCCCTTCTCTGCTCAATAGTCCTTCGGTTGCCCCATTTCCTTTCCGAGCTTCAAAAACAGGTCAGACAGGAAGTCTTAGAGCACTGTAGCTGCAGTTCAACACCTTCAAGAAATCAATCCCCAACAATTCTCTCACCTAGAGAATTTCTCACGGGCCTGACAACCCACTTTTTCAGTCCAACTCCCAAGCTAACCAAACATACCAATACAAAATGGCTATGGATATGGGTTCAGGTACAGTCATGAGATACCAAGGATAGCTCAATGGGTTTGAATACTCATGGATGATTGAATGTCTGACTGAATGATGGAAACGATGATAGGAAATGAACTAAGTCCCAAAAATATGTATCCATGTCCCCAACTTGACACTTATCATGTTGGGAGATACTTTGGCCCACTTGTCCCAACTTTAGAACTTAGGATAAAATAATTATCCTTACTTTATATTTAATAAATATTAATATAATATCCCTTTTTGGCTTAAGCTCGCTAGCTTAGCCCCTTTCCTTAAATTAGCCCCTCCCTTTCCCTAACCAGTGGAGTTTAGTTCCCCATCTCTTTTATCGTGGTCAGTCTGCACGCAACGATGTATTTTATATTAAATATGATACATGTACAAAAACAGGTGCACTGGCCTTTAACATCTAGGCTCTCCGGCCTAATCAAAATATAAGCATCCTAGCTTATAATAACTGGCTCACCAGCCTATAAAACATAACATATACACAAAGACTCGCTGGCCTCACAATCGTGCACAGTCAAGTTGCTGCGCGCGGTATCCATGAATGTGCACACTTGCTCCTTTTACTGCGCAGTACATGCGCGCACTATACCATGAAATGTGCATATAAAATGATGTCATACAACTCACTAGCTTAAGTACATTTGCATTTACATTTACAATTGGGTTCAGCCTTAGGGATATTACATGTATTGGAGAATCACTTCTCCCTTCTGGACTTTATCAGAGATAAAATAATACTTGATCTCAATGTGCTTCGACATGTCATGGAACATAGGGTTCTCTAAAAGCTTCACATAGCTATGATTATCACAATATATCACAGTCAAATCCAACACATGATCAAATAGTCCAAAAATAAGATTACGGAGCCATACTTCTTCTGTGCAAGCATCACAAGATGCAATATACTCTTCTTCTACAGTGCTGGGTGCAAAAAAATTTTGTTTCCTACTAGCCCATGATATCATAGCAGAGACCAAACTGAAACATATACCAAAATTACTCTTTCTTTCATCTGCACTCCCTGCCCAATCTAAATCAGTAAATCCATGTTGTTGTACATCACTATTTGAGGCATATCTCAAACCATAATTTAGTGTCCCACGAAGATATCTCAAAAATTTCTTTGCAACTATCCAATCCTCATGTCTAGGTTCCACCTGGAACTTGCTCAATGTGTTCATAGCAAAGAAAATGTCTTGCCTGGTTATAACCAAATACATCAATGAACCAATCAACTGTCGGTACATGGATGGGAGTTGCCATAGATTTTCAATCCATCACCCCAAACTTATGAAGGATATTTAAAACATACTTTGCTTTCCCTAGGAAGATTTCACCATGCTTCTGCCATACTTCTAGTCCCAAATAATAATGCATGAGACCAAGATCCTTCATATCGAATTTAGAGGCTAACCCCCTCTTACACTGAATAATGAGAGGCTCTTCACTTGTCAGAAACAAATCATCAACATATAATAGCCAGATGATAGGTGAATCATTCAAAACCTTGTAATAAAGATATGGATCAACATAGCTCTTGGAAAATTCAAGTCTCGTCAAGTAACTGTCAATTCATGCATACCAAGCTCTTGTAGCTTTGCTTGAGTACATACAAGGCCTTCTTTAATCTACATACATGGGTTTATCTTGTGTGTATCTCAAAAACCTTGAGGTTTCTTTATCTATACTTCTTCCTCAATTACTCCATTGAGAGAAGCGATCTTTACATCCATCTGATGTAAACTCCAACCCATGGATGTTGTAAGAGATACAATGGCTCTAATAGAGGTGTATCTAGCAACTGGAGAAAAGGTATCATCACAGTCTTCCCCTCCTGCTGGGAGAACCCTCTAGCCACAAATATTACCTTGTATTTTATTGATACTCCCATCTATTGCATGATTTATCTTGTAAACCCATTTTGAAGTGACTGTATACTTTCCTTCAGGTCTAGGCACAATTTCCCATACATCATCTTTTATGATGGATTGATATTCTTCCATCATAGCTTCCTTCCATTCTTTCTTCTTGAATTTTTATTCAAAGGTGGAAGGTTCTGCATTGATATGTTTTGGAGAACATGTAGTTTCTTCGTTGGGACCTTCATGTTCTTCTTCATCGTTGGGATCCATGGAATCTTCTATAGAATTCTTGAAGCCAATGTTTTCATCAAAAGTCACATCTCTATTGATTTCAACCTTTTATTTACCTGGAGCATAGGTTCTGTAAGATTTTGATGACTCACTATATCCAACGAATATTCCCTTATTTCCTGAAGGTTCCAACTTATTTCTTTTTTCCTTGGGAACATGAATATAGACAGTACAACCAAAGATACTCAAGTGTTCAACACTTGGCTTCTTTATGGAGAAATCTTCTTCTAGAGTCATGTTCTTCAATATACGATGAGGAATTATATTCTAAACATATACGACTATCATAGCTTCTTCTCCCCATAGAAACATGGATGGATTCTGGTCATTCATCATTGCCTTAACATATTCTTCAATGGATCAGTTCTTTCTTTCTACCACACCATTCTTTTGAGGATTATGTGGGATAATTAGCTCCCTCCTAATCCCAACTTATTTACAAAAGGCAACAAGCTCCTTGGATGTGTATTCTCCTCCATTATCGAAGCTCAAGATATTTATCCTCTTAGTGAGGAGGTTGACATTGGTCCACACACATCTGAGTGAACGATGTTCAAAAACTCCTTTTTCTTTACATGTTTATTTTAGAATTGATACTCGGTGAGATCATCTGGCTCACCACTTGATGGAGTCATTTGCTCCATGTTTTCAACTATCACTATAGCTCCTTCTTAGAGATATCGCCTGTGACCTTCCTGGAACAAGAAAAACAATAGAAAAAGTATTTCCAATAGCATTTTCATAAGAACATATATATGGTAACAAGGATGGTAGTCATCATAGAATTACCAAGGTGACCTGCCTGGGAGAAAAATAAGAAATATCTCCTAGAGAAGATGTTAGTTCATTTTGCAAACAAGTGCAATAAGCGTCTGTATCAATAGTACTTACATGCAACCAAATATACCTAGCAGTAATAGAACATTTCAAAGATTGTTGTCACAACTATTGTGTTTACTTGTACTATAGCAACTATCAAACTTGATATGTGTAAATTGAAACTTAACAATTTGACCAATCGAACCTGGAACCTGGAGCCTCAACTTCGAGGGAGGGTGCGCTTGTTCCTTTGAATGTACTAAATCCAATATCACTTCTTGGACAAGGTCTCTTGTACATTCCCTACAAACACACTCATGTTTTGTTGGATGATATAACTTGAAAAGCATATACAAGTGCATACCTTTGAAATTTGTAGCATCATTCAACTTGTCTTCTAATATGAAACTAGACACCATCTTGACAAGAAGAGGTTAGAAACAAAAGGGTTCAATGATTAGAACAAGCTTGAAACCTTGAAATTTCAAGTTTGACCACAAAATCAATTTTGATCGAAAGTCAACCTTTGACTTTGACTTTGACAAAGAACTCAAACTTGACGTTTTTTCTGGCTGAGGGAACCAGAGGGTGCACTAGGATAGGGCACACTAGAATACCCAAAAATTATGCCAAAATTTTCACTTAAAGTTCCCAAACAATTAGTTTACGCTTTGCTACAACTACAAAAATTAGAAACCCTAGTTGCAGTTGCAACTGGTGCTACACCAAGCTTGACAAATAACTGTCGATCTACCTTCCAACAGTTAGACTATTTTGAAGGTAGTGTGGGTCCATAACCTGTTAAAATATTCAATGCGCTTGTTTTACCATATAAAATATCACTATTTTCACCCAACCATAGGCATGCAACCACCCCTGAGCACCTTAACCTTTGCTAGATAGAGTGATTTTGAAAAGCCACACCAAAACCAATAGATAAACCCTAGAAGCAATAGTAGCACGAGATGGAACCAAAAAACACCATCCAATTGCAACAACAACATAAGACAAGGAGTGCACACCTTCTCCAAGGGTAGAACACATGAGAGAGAGTCTCCATAACCACATAACAAGAACACTACTCAACTATAGTAGTTGCAGTTGCAATTCTTAGGATAACACCAAGAATATCAGAATACCACCAAGAATGTCACCAAGAATACCACCAAGAGATACTAGAAGGCAGGGCGCATATCATAGGCTAGATAAAGCTAGAGAGAGACCAAGAATCACCCCAAATGATGTACCTTCATTTCTTGCAGCTGCATCTCCAAACTTGCACTATCGTGTCTAAGAGAGTGAGTGAGGTGTGTACAAAATGAGGTCAAGATCCTCTTATTTATAGTCCTTCTTGTCACTTGTCTAAGATGACTTCTCTTTTTAGAGGGTAATACTTTAATATTATTTATTCTAATGAGACGACTTGTCTTCTAGGGTTTTTACACATTTGTTTAGGATTTCTTTTGCTTCCAGAATATTCTATTCTATTCAAAGGTTACATATGGAGGTTAATACCTCCCCCATATACCATAATATCAAAAATCCATAAATACAATGAAAAAATTATCTAAGTAATTTATGAAATCTCCATTCATCAAACATATGAATACAATTGGTGCATTTGACAACCCGAAAGGCACCACTGTGAACTCATAATGCTCGTGCCTTGTTCTGAAGGTAGTCTTGCTGATGCCTTCTTCTTTAATTCTTACTTGGTGATATCCATATCTGAGATCAACATTTGAAATACCTACATGCACCTTAGCTGATCATAGAGGTCATCTATCCTTGGAAAATGATACTTTTTCTTTACTATTACTTTGTTCAATTGCCTGAAGTCGATACAAGCCTCGATGTACCATCCTTCTTCTTCACTAACAATACTAGGGCACCCCAAGGTGACACACTTGGGAATATATACCCCTTCTTCAAAATCTCTTCAATCTGCATGTGCAATTCCTTCAACTCTAGCGTACTCATCCTATAAAGAGTCTTGGATACAGGTGCTACTCTAGGCATCAAATTTATAGAAAAATCAATATCTCTTTTCAGTGGCAACCCTGATATCTCTTTAAAGACATCCTCAAACTATTTCAATATTGCGCAATCTTCAACACTTGGAACTTTATCCCTAGGTTTCTCCTCCATGTGCCTTGCAAATACTTGACATCCTTTCTTGCAGATTTTATTCAACTACAAAGTTGAAACTTCTATGATAGTTACAGCTCTTGGAATTCCTTGAACTTTTCTTAAGTTTCCTTCCTCATCCAAGCAAGTAAATTCCTTATTGTAAAATTCTAGAACAACGCGATGTTGGTCCAACCAATCCATACCAATGAGGCAATCATAATAAGCCAAAGGTATGCTATTCAAGTCAAATTTAGTGCATAGTCCATTCATTTCCATTAGACATGACTTGACGATCTCATAATTTTCCTTTTTTACCCTGTAGCTAATTGCACCAACCAAGGTTTTCCAAGCTTGCTTCTCGACAATTAGAATCTTTCCACCATCTTACAATCTAGATAACTATGAATAGATATTGAATAAATTAAAATAGAAATAGGTTGGTCATTAATATTACCTTCCACTTCAATCACGTGTGACTGAAACTCAACTTGCTTATTATCTAGGGATGCGTAAATCCTAGGTACATTTCTTCCCATGTATTCAATTCTCACAACTTGTTGTACACTATGTGCAGTCCTCACTTTTTCACTTCTTTGAGGGAAATATATGCACATATGATATCCGCCACAACCTCAACATTGAATAGGTTGTTTCCTTGGTTTCTTCCCCACTTTCTCTGTCATTCTGGGCTCATTGGGAGTTGGATTTCCTTGCGCAATATTTATGAAAAATGGTGGAATAGCCCCCTTTTTTCTCTATTCTAGCTTTCTTTTCACCTTGTCTTCCCAATAATTTTGGAAAGTCGGTATTCCCCTTTAATGATCATAAAGACATTGAGCACACCTTATGGTTTCCTCCAATGTCTTGGGGTCATCATATTGTATCTTGTCACTGATAAATGATGGCATCCCACTTAGGTACATGTTGATCACTCACACACCCTAAAAGCCTTATCAAATTTTGTCACTTTTTGGGTACCACTTGTTTCTTCACTGTCTGAATTGATTTCATTTTGGGAAATGGTTTATCTTTTCTTGTTTCCACGTCTCTAATCACCTTGTTAGTTTTGTTTGAACTTGTGAAACTGCATGTCTAAAATACCTTAACACCTGAATTAAAAATCGATAGCTAAACACCGCACCTAACACGCTCAAGTTCGACATTGGAAATAATTCAAGTAAGTAAAGGAACCACACAAAGACAACAATCATTGAGCATTGATTCTGTTAAGCCCTATTGTTGGCCCATTACCCCTTAATTGGGGCATATTAGATTAGTAATGCTATTTTATTTATGTCGGCTTAGGCCATTAGTTGTAATTTATATTAGTAATTTTATTTTAATTATGTCGGCTTTAGGCCATTATTTGTAATTATACCTCCTAGTCTCCTATATATACCAAGGAGACATTTTCATTTTGAATCATCTTGTACTTGAACATTTA
>ML784722.1:747458-765573 GCA_009831015.1 Picea engelmannii | reverse complement strand
TCTTGTACTTGAACATTTAAGTGGGGTAAAAGGAGGTTGCCCCCTCGAAGAGGCTTATTATCTGAAATTATCTCTTTTTCAAGGCGTTGAGTACTTTTCCTGAGGTTTTTCTATGCTATATTGTTGTTTGGTTCTTAACAGATTCTCATCAGCATTAGCAGAAGGTGGTTTTGGGTTTGCATAAGTTATTCACATAAAGGTTCGAGAGATAGGCGATCCCCTCCGACATCGACAAAATACAAGAAGGATAGACGTTAACAAAGGACATAAATAAATCGCCGATAGCCGATGCCTGATGCGCTTTATTAGGATCAGGGATATCCAGAAAAATCACAACAATCATTTCGACCACGATAAAGTTATCTCCGATCGCCAATCCCCGATGCGTTTTAGACATCGAGACTTTTTCGAGGGAGCCGATCTGAGAGGACTTGAGTAAGTTTATCGTCGATCGTCGATCCTTGACACTTTTCAATTTTGGGAAGATAGGATTGGGTTGTAGAACGTATGGCTTAAAAAAAATCCTTAATCCGATTAGCATGAGCAATTAAATTCACTGGTTTCGAATGCCACGTGTCTTTACCACATAAGAGGATCGTATGATCTAGTTTTATCCCGAGTCATTTTGGTTCCCTAGGTCCTAGTCACACCTCCTAGTCAACTCTGCCATGTCAACTCTATACGGAAATATAGATCGACGTCAAAGATTTTGCAAGAGGATATCAATGAAAATTTTCACAACACAATCCTGGCCCCCGATCCACCAACAGAAAGTGTGGAATGATGGGACGTTTGCGGCATTAGATATGATCAGATTTTGGACATTTAAGGAACGAGTTTATGCCCGATCACACATTAGTTTCTACCTCATGCGTTGATTAGAAAAAAGTATTTTGAAATCACTAATAGAACACATTAACACCCATGCCTCCACCGTCAACACACGATGAATTTAAGTTTAAACATCTCTGAAGATATAGCGACAGATTTGTTGAAATTTCACTCATAACCCGAATTAAATGGCTGATGCAACACGGTAAGGTCATCCCTGTTTAAATATCTAGAACTATTTTGAACAAATTCATTCTGCGCGTAATTTGAATTCTAGAGCGTCCAAAAGAGAAAAGTGAATAACTCAAGACTGCACTGACCCTTTTGATTATCAAAACTAGGTTTAACAAGCTTCATAGCTATGTATCAAAGTCTGTCAATTCGTTGGTTATAGTTTATATATGCGCACCCGATTTTATGGAACAATCTATAAACTCTGCTCTAGTTGCAGGAAAAATGATGCTGAGAAATCCAACCACTAGACACTCACCAAGGGTGCCCAATCTAAAGGAAGCTGAAACAGGCGAAGGCTCTTCTCCAGGGATCGCAAGGCAGTTGGAGTACATTCCCATGGTGAATCTTGTCATCAAAACCTTGACAAAGAAATAGTTTTCCCAGCCTCCAGCCTTCGTTGATATTGAAGTAAGCACTGGGTCCAAAGTAATGCTCCCACAGTGGGGGGATCTCTTTAACAGGATCAACTGAGAAGAATACCCAGAATATATCCCACACAATGATCTAGACGTAAGGACACTTGATGACCAGGTGTTCCCGAACATCCAACGATCATATTTACACATGGTGGCAAGTAGAACCCCGATTTTCCCTTGCATAGAGGTTCCGAAATGGCTCATTGAACACACGGGCGGGAATAAATGATTTATCAATGATGAAAATGGTGGATGCATCAGAGTTTCCTCTGGACAGAAGTCCAGAAGTACTATAAGCTCAGGGACCAAGAGTAGCAGCTCAACACAGACTTCATGGTAAAGTTCTATGAGTTCCATGACACCAGCCAGTTGATGGCCTCATGGTGGAAGGAGGACAAGAAATTCACTAACCAAAGAAATGGATGGTATGGAATGATTAATATGAGGGAGCCATACATCTGTTTGATGGCTCTCATTTTCCAGTTATATGGAGAAAAGGACTGCTCCAAGTTTTCGGAAGCATGGATTCCTTTGGCATACATAGTAGTGATTGTGAGGATAATATTCAATTGGGGAGCGATGATATTGAAACTATTGAGCATCTGTGTACAACATGCTCAGAAACCGAAGGAAGGGGAGGCACCCACCTTCTACATGGCCTTGTACCTGCTCAATTTCATGTGCACAAGGAATGTCTTCATCGGCATGAATCTAAGATGGCATGTTGCAGATCTCTTGAATCACGTCTACTTCAACATATTATGGAAGAACAGGTACAAGAAGTCTTATACACTCATATATGATGAATTCATCGCTCGCATTTATTTTATTATTTTTAAGAAGGAACGCCCAAGACTATCTGTGGAAGCCAAGAAAATGATAGCAAAGGTAGGCCATTGGTATTTATACAAACACTCAACCTAAATCAGAGTGTTCGGGGCCACCGAAGCACCACATATACTACCCACTCATGTCCCAGACAGACTCGTTGTGGGGGAAATATGTTATCAGACCATCCTGGAGGGATATAACTCCACATTGGTCAAAGACAAAAAACATGCTTTCATACCCTATAGTTTTCAAATAGGATTTTATCTGGTGAAAGATACTACTCAAGACAAACTCAAAGGGCTGATCCAACTTGAGTTCAAGTTTTCGACAGGCCGATTCCGAAAGAAATACCCTAAAGGGATGGTCCTTAAACATGCTTCACAAGTATCATCCTCCTGGATTTATTCTCTTGATAAGTTTGAGGATGAAATTTTCACATAGAGCGCCCAGGACTGGGATGAGGTGGTGTAGAGGATGGCCAACCCAAACATGAACACATTCAAGGCCATGAGCATGGATGAATAAGTGGAAACGATAGATCAGTCGACTCAAGAGGCTCTCAGGGCTAGGGAAGAGATCAGAGCGACAAAGACAACAGAGGCACAAAGAAGGGGGTTACTCTTAATAAAAAGGGTGCAGATGATCATCGACCAGTTGCAAAATGAACTTGACCTAATAGAAATGACGAGGATCCTGAACGATGACCTAGTCAAAAGCCGAGGATAACCTAGTGGCCCAGAGCTGATACAGATTGAAGAAACCACCGGGTCAGAAAACCATGAAGCCCCATCACCATAGGTCAGATCACTAGGGGAATCTTTGGCTCGGCCCGAGATAGAAAGGACATTAGGAAGGAAAAGTATACCAAATCCCCTGTTCTATTTAATTACCATCTACAATGATGAGGAGAGTTCAGAGGTGTCCGTAGTCACTTCGATGCAAATTATAGAGGAGACAGAACCTGAGAAAGCATCCACCCTGGGTCCCGATGCTCCAATTTAGATCCGTCCGTAGAAAAATAATGTGGTAGAAAGTGCCTTGGACACTGAGCCACTCGACATACCGGGAACCCCAATGGAAAACTCGATTGATGAGCTAGGATTGGGAGAACAAGGAGAAGAAATTCCACAACAGGAAATCGACGTTTCAATAGCCGATTACCAAGTAAGTACCAAAATCACTCTTGAGTCCTCATTTTTGGCCAGTACCTTGCCAACTGATGAGCAACAACTAGAGGCTGAGCCATCGGAACACATAGAAGAGGTTTAGGAACCCAATCTTGAATAGATACACACAGTTAGGAGCCTAGAAAAATACTCTAACTTGGGGAGAACAACAAATCTACAAACCGGTTGATGAGGTCACTGATATACAAGCAATCGCTTATGACCGAAAGAGGAAAGTCATCGTGAAGAGAACCACCAAGAAAAAAAGGCTTACTTTGTATAGTTTGATCCTCATCACAACAGAGGAGAAATTGATCAGCACATAGCATGCCAAGATGTCTGATATTATCGGTGCAGGGATGGAGATCACAAATGCCACCCTGGATAGAGAAAGGAAAGATGAAGAGGATATGGCCACTTGCCAAAAGAGTTGAAGCATCTGTGCCATTTGGATAAATACTATTAAGACTCCACACAGGCCACGATATTTTTGAGAAGCGAATTCCAATATGCCTACAACAAGTTGATGAATGAGAGGCATGTTTTCATTGCAGGGGTAGCCGACTTCCAAGAAGACACCCTTATGGTGCTAGCGACATGAAAATACATGGAAAGATGGTATGAGAAGGCTCACCAAGCGGTGGAAAGAATTGATTACATCGACATAGTTCAAAAGGGCTGAGATGCCGAAGAGCATGACATTCAAGTGCTAAGGGACAACATCATCGATCGTATAAGGAAGTCGGTCGAATATTGGGTGAAGATGGTCTAAGAACCTCAGCGAGAGATTCAAGAGAAATGGGCCAATTGAAAAGGAAGCTGGATCAAAATCAATTGGGGGATGAGATACATCGGTCTCCCAGAGTTCGGCTCACCCGAGGAATTTGTCGACTTGCATGAAATAGTCAAACAACATGCATAACAAGACTTGTCATGGACTGCAGAGATAGAAAAGGTGGTGAACATGGCACCAGGTAAAGTACAACAGTTTATGGAGCACCCGATCAAGGCTCTGGCAGTATTACATTAGTTAAATGTTAAAGTAGTCAAGTATCAGGCACATGCAATAGAAATAAAGGATATCCTTTCAGCCCCGATGGACCAACACAGATTCCCATATTCCAACACCTGCGAGGAACTCTTTGTCAAGTGGTCAGAATATGAGAAGAGTCATCCACTTAAGTGACACCATTTGATGACTCTTATAAGACAGATAGATGGAAGCACCATGTGGAGATGTTTTGTTTTACTTAGCTTGCACTTTTAATAGTTATTTTTAGTTAATAATTTGTTATAAATAAGAGGATCAACCTTTTATAAAAGGTTGATGGTTTTGGAAAAGACGCTCATTTTTGGAATTGTAAATAACTATTTCGGAGCTACCTTAATTGAGAAGTCTTTTTCAGGACCAGAGACAAATTTTTGTGTTACATCAAAGGTGTGTGTGATTGGATCATAAGGAGGAATTACTTCTGACTTTATCTCATGAATGGATGTTGTAATGAGTAAGAGTTTCTGAATCTATTGATAAGTTAGCTGATTCAATATTTTTATATTTCTTATCTCTAATGATGGAAAGAAAACCGTCGTGTTAATGTGTGATTAATGGTTAGAGCTAAGGAAACTATTTTTCTTGCCATCATTTTATTGCATGTATGTTTTCTTTCGATAATTGTATCTCAGTCAATAATTAAAATACCAACAAGTTGATGTATTAGTATTAGGCTTGTCACAGGTATGAAAATATTTATCTGCATGCTGAAGAACGAGGGTTATCCCAAGCTCAAAATTCTTCAGTAGTTAAAATTTTCCCTTTACCCAGCTGGTTTATACCAACACAGATATTTTAGCAAACCGACCTATTAAAATAAAATACAAAAGAGAACATTTAAAATGGAGGAATTTTCATAAGAAGATATCATGTCAATCACTACGTAAATCCCATCGATTATTTGGTCGGATCGACAGATCTGGAGAACCATTCCACTATCAAATGTTGTAGAGTCTAATTGGGCCTCGATGATAGGTTTGGTTCCTTCTGTTGGTTTAAATGGATTTAGGACCCCTCAACAGTACCTATGCATTTTATTTTTCTCATCCTTGATGAATGTGACATATTTCAACAAATATAAGAATCTTCTTTCATACTCATCTATTGTAATACTCCCAAGCTTGATTTCAAAACACTCCTTCATTTTCTTGTCATATGATTGATTGGTTAAGTATTTCTTTTGAAAATACCTCTTGAAATCCCTCCATTTAACCTTCTTCTCATCAATGTGTTGCACTTGCATGAATTGATCCCACCACATTGATGCTTTTCCTTTTAGATAATAGATAAAAATTCTCCTTTCTGCCTATATAGAATAATTATGCAGCTGGAAGTACTTCCTCATACCCAACAACCAAGTCTCTGCATATTCATCCTTATTGTGCTCACCGTCAAAGGTAGGAGGATTGATCTTATTCATTTATCCCTGTAGCTTGTCTACCCCAATCCTTCTTTGATTCTTTTTGATAGGAGATGGACTTGAGATACTGCACAGTTTCCTAAATGAATGCTTTGGTGAGTGAGGATGATGCCTATCAACATTTTTCTTTTATCTTATTTTCTCATCATGAGACCTATAGATTCTTGATCTACTTGACTCTGTCTCCTTATCCATTTTCTTTTCTATTCTATCCAAGCTCTGTATCAACTTTATATTGAATTCATCTTGTTTCTCCTTGGTTTTCATAAGCCTTTCATTATAAACTTTATATCCTTGGACATCTTTTTACAGTCCCTTTATGGTTTCTACCAAGTTAATGCGCTCCTCCTTGGATTCTATACCATCAAAACCCAAACCGACATACATATCTCCAAATTCATCATCATGGATATAAGCTCTCTATGCATATTCCATGCCTTTTGAATTTCTGTTCTAATTCTATCCTTCTCTAATCACTGTAAATTCTGCAAAATGTGCAGACAACAATATTTGTTAGATGAATTCATGAAACATTTCATGAAAACTCTACACCATTTTGTTAGAATATTTCCTTCTGAAGCCCATGTGTGCACTGGTTTTCAACACATACGAATGCGCGATGTCAATATTTAACATATACACCACGTGTTAGTATTTCACTTGCACCACAAATTATGTTTCACAAAACTCCAAATTTTTAGTGCACACACCCGTGTACCATTGTTTACTACGCATTTCCAGCGTCGCACCCTGGAACGTTCAAAATTTAGCGTGCACACTTGCGCATTGTTATTTTAGGCACACCAAATTATCATTCCAAATTTTTCCTTAAATAGAAACTCGTCCCATGCATTCTTAAACTGTATCTCTGATACCAATCTATAACACCCCCATTACCAAACAACTATGATACAAATCTATAACATCCCCATTACCAAACAACTCTGATACCACAATGTAACATCCCCATTACCAAACTACTCTGATACTATTTTGTAACATTACCCAACATACTACTGAGAAATGCTACTCCAAAATCTAGTGTGTAGATTCTATTCTATAACATCAGTCTGCACAAAATACTTGAAGTAACATGCTCAACCCCAAACTGAGTTGCACCACCCAAAATTTCCTCTTTTGACATAACTTATAACAACGAAAGTAACTCAAAGAAAATGTGCACACAAGGATACTAAGCACACGACTTTCCTGTGCATGTAATCCATTCTGAACATGCTATTTCTACTGCAAGCACAACCATTATGCTATCATATGCAAGTTCTATTTGCCTTGTGCATGTAGACTATTTCCTTGTGTGCACAATCAAATCCAACTTCTTGTGTAGAGAGTATTTTCCTGCGTGAAAAACTATTCTAACTTCACCTCAGAGACTCATGACCATTATCATAAGGATAACTTAACAGAAAACTAACAACAATTGTCATATTCATGCATGACTACAAATATTGAATATCAGTACCACACTTACATGTGTAAGGAACATTATATATAATAACAATTATTACTTATATGAAACAACATACAAGAATTAAACCCATAATAAACATAGATAATTAATCACATAGTAACTGAGACAAACACATAAAGACACTTATATTTTATGAAAGGTCACCAATTGCACGTAGAACACAGACATTCCTCCCATCCCCAGACTTTGTTGCTCATATAATTTCAACAATAGGTCACCCCTGATATGAGGGTTAACTCCACCAAGGAAAAAGGGTTCCTAATTCCAAGCTAAGGTATGATAATCAACAAAATTGTTCAATACAAGGTGCCCACTACTGAAACTAGTCTACAGTCTCTCATTCCCCACAAGCCTATAACACCCAAGGGAGTGTGTCCCTTCTCTAATCAATAGTCCTTTGACTTCCCCACTTCCCTTCCAGTGTTCCAGTAAAATTTTAGACATGAAGTATCAGAGACCTACAACTAATGCCCAGTGCACTAGGGAACGTTTCCCAACAAAATCTCACCTAGAGAGAATGCTCACATTCCTGACAACCCACCTCTTCGACAAAAAAATCTCACCTAGAGAGAATACTCACGAGCCTAATAACCCACCTCTTCAACAAAATAACTCTGATTACAATACAAAACACACTCACAATATTTTCTCTATAGATAAGGTAATAGTCGTCCTCTCTCAGATGGCCCGACCCCTTCTGCACATGACAAAATTTAATGAAAAAAAAAATATCCCCAAAAATACACTAAGGCCAACTATATATATTGGATTCCTTAAAATGGACACTTTTCACCTTTAAAACTATCTTTAGCCACCTTTTGACCCATTCCCATCCCTCGTAAACTTAGGATAAATAATTATCCATAAATTACACTTTTCAGAAATATTAATAAAATATTCCCTAGGACTTAAGTCCCCCCCCTTTTCCCTTTTCTAATGGAGTTATTGTTGTGTCTGTTTCATCACTTGGGTGAGAAAAATAAGGTCAATTACGAGTCTAGTTGGGCCTGCTAGACAAGACATAGGTTATTGTATGAATTAAACAATACAAGCACATGAAATAAACAAACAACTAAGCTAGAAACAACTAAGGATCAATAACTAAGGAAATAAAACTAAAATGCATAAGAAACTTTCAACCAAAATCAATCAACCAAATGACCAATGATTATGCCACCAATGGATAACTATATTAGTTGGAAAACACCATAGAGAAAGGAGGACATGTGGATCCCCTCTTCTTCCTTGGGAAGGATCTTGAGTCCCCTATTTGAGAGCTCTTCTTACAATGATAAATTAGAAAGAAAATGGTGAATAAATCTAGGCCTATTCCCTCAAGAGGTGAGTGGAATAAATTATTGATATGTTGCTAGAATGATCTAAGAAGAAAAGAGGTTTCTTGAGGGAGGATAGAGGCAACATACCAATACTATGAGATTCTTAGATTCTTAGTGCACCCATGGCCTCCATTTATAGCATGTCTTTGAGGAAATATCCAACTGGTTCTTAGTGTGGACAAGGGGCCCTTTAGGGCACCCTTAGGTCTTTGACCAGCCCCCCATTCAGATTTAGCTTTGATTTGAGGGTCAAATCAAGTTGGGAGCTAGTCCAGAAGTGGGTGAGGGGCCAACAAGAACCATAAATGCGTCGTTCACAGGAGTGCATGACTTTTCTCATACATAGTCGCATATATGGTGCATTATGCACTCTACAAGCTTCTTTGGCCTGTGCATTGTGCATGCGCTTCCTTTAGTGTTTCAACACATGACAATTTTTTAACCTGTTGTATAGTTTTTTCCCCTTGGAAATGCATTTTTGGTGGTGTAAGTGAACTAATAGGTGTTTTGAGATGTTGTATTTATGTAACCATTTTCATGCGATATTGCAGACGAAATTCCAGTGATAACAGATTCCCCTTGATGTGTGAGGTTAGGATCATACGTATAGCCGAAATACATAAAGGTTTCTTCTACTGAGAGTGTTGGCATGTTTATAGGCATAGTGTGCTTGTCATTGATGGAAATACAACAATGAAGACACATAAGAGAAAGCTCGAGAAGCTCAGGAGGAGAAGCAAACAATATGAAGAGAGGAGAAAACTTAAAAGAGATAGCAGTTTCCAGAAGCGCAGACGAGGTCCAAGTCATGAGGAGTCGTAGAAGGATCAAAGTTTGAGGCCTTTGACACTTAGAAATTCTTCCAAGTCGGGAGGATGCATAAGCTCAAAAGGAGGAGCGACAGTGGCCGTTGGATCACCAATCCTGAATACCCAATGGCTGTCAGATCAGAGTCCAGAAAGGAGGAGCACGTAGACGAGGAGATTATACATCAGTCGTCGGATCGTATCGCGATGAGATCTAAACCGTTGGATCTAGAGGACACATGGAAAGAGATCAACATTTCGCTAAGTCACAAGTTGGAGAATTCAAAGATGAGAGTAGTAGGAACTCGTGATATGTGAAATCACAAAATGATCTGAGCCGTTGGATCTAGAGGACACGTGGCGAGAGATCAGAATTCCGCTGACTTGCAAGCTGGAGAACACAAAGGTGAGAGTTGTAGGAACTCACAATATGAAAAGTTGAGAAATGATATGAGCCATTGGATCAACGAGGATATCATTCGTTGATATGATATGAAGAATTTGGGAGTTTCACGAGTTGAGATATTCGAAGAAACTCACAGCAGGAAATCATGAAATGTGAAATTGCGATTTGATCGCAGCTGTTGATCAAAGGGAAAGATCGGGACTGTTAATCCGATATGGAGTATTTCGGATTTTGTGAGTTGGGATATTCAAGGAAACTCATAGCAGAAGATCGCGAGATGTGAAATCACGAAGCACCATAGTGCATGGCCCCAGGTCACAGCCAGAGAAGGCAGAGAAGACAAAGAGTCGCACTGCCAGAGAAGGTAGAGAATCTCAGGATAAGCCCATTGATGATGAACACATGGAGCTAATGGACAAATAATATGAAGAGTCCGTATGATGATCAAGTAGAGGTCTCGATGTGACAAAGAGAGGAAAAACATAGAAGTGAAGGAATTCTGCCAGTGAGCCATACAGTCGTAAGGAAGAGAGGTAGTGAACAACATGTAGGGAAGAACAATGATGTATTGAAGAACATGCTGAGGCATTGCGCAGAGGATGCAGTTGATTCACAAAGAATATAAAAACGTAGAACAAAGAAGAGATGTGGGCTACTTTTGAGAGTGTTTCATGCTGGTAGAAGCATGCTATGTGCAGGAGCTGAAGCGAACAAAAGAGGTATGGTGCATAGAATGGAAATAAGACAGAAAACATAAAGTGCAGAATAAGAAAGGAACATAAATGAATATCTGAGAGAATAACAAAAAACACAATAGACGCGAGGAGAGAGACACTGATGCCGACAGAGCAGAGTAGTGATGAGACTAGTAAGCCATAGATAAATGTTGTACCACTGTGATAAATTGAAGAAAGCAAAGATTGATATTTCAGGGTGGTAGAGAGGTTCTAGGGAGGATTGTTTTCCTTAGAGTTTCAAGTGGGTGCTTGAACACAGGGAGTTGTAGCTTCCATTTCGTTGCAGCTAGAAAAACCAGGGTGGCAGGGTGATGCAAGGGAGAACAATTGTTCTCTTTTATACAGGTTGGTTCCCGTGTGACTGGAAGTTGGTGCTTCCATCTAGTTGGTGCTAGAACACTTAGGAAGTTGGTGCTTCCTTCTATTGGGCGATAGAGAAACCAGGGAGTTGGTGCTTCCTTCTATTGGGTGCTAGATAAACCAGAGAGTTGGTGCTCTCAGCAAGATACAACTTGCAAAACAGAGGTGGTATCCTCACAATGAGTTAGTGCTCATAAGAATGATAATGTACAAAAAATAAAGCTTACTTATCATATCAAGAAGAAGAGGTTTTTCCCTTTATGGGTTTCCTCAGAAAATATCTGTCTCTGTATATTTCATGTGTGTGATGGATGTTGAATATTCTATTGCTTACATCTCTGCATTATTGTGATCATCATTGAGTGTGCTGTAAAGAGTTTAAATAGGCATAATTTTTTAAGCACAGTAACAACTGATTCAGCCCCCCCTCTTATTTGTCCAAAAATTGGTATCAGATCCGACCCCTTTTATCTAAGGGTAGATCCTAGAGCTTAAACATGACTAGCCATGAAGGAACTTCAACCAACAAGGCCCCTCTGTTCAATGGAAAAAACTTTTCCTTCTGGAAATTTAGGATGAAAACCTACATAATGGCTTTAGGTGCATATGTCTGGGATGTGGTAGAGACTGGTTATGTAAAGCCAATTTTACTAGATAATAAGGATGACAAGCTAGAATTCAGCTTCAACGCTAAGGCTATGAATGCTATTCTGAGTGGGCTTGCAGAAGTAGAATTTGAAAAGTTATGCACTTAGAAACTGCCAAAGAGATGTGGGAAAAACTCATTAGAAGTTATGAAGATAATGAGAAGGTAAAGGATGCCAAGCTTCAAACCTACAGAGTACAGTTTGAACAACTACAGATGAAAGAAGATGAAACTATTGGAAAGTACTTTTGGAGAGTTGAAGAACTAGTAAATGGAATGAAATCTCTTGGTGAAAAAATTGAGGAAGCCTCTTTAGTTTAGAAAATTCTGAGATCTCCGCCAGATAGGTTCAACCCAAAGGTCTCTGATATAGAATAACTTAATGATCTAAAATATTTGGCTTTTGATCAACTTCTAGGAACGTTGACTACATATGAAATGAGGATAGGCAAAGATAAATCCAACACTAGAGAAACTTCTTTTAAAGAAAATAATATTGAGGAATCTGAGCCTAATGAAATTGAAGAAAAATTTGTAAGAAGACTAAAGAAAGGATCAAGAAAGTATCAAGGCAAGTTTCCCTTCAAGTGTTTTAAGTGTGGAAATATAGGTCACTTTGAATCTAAGTGTCCACACAAGAAGCATGATCAGAATTCTGAAGGTGAAAAGAAGGTACAAATCCATTAGATTTGGTAAAAAGAAAATTTTATGTGTAAACAATGATGACTCTTCAGAAGACACAGATAGTGACTCTTCCTGTGAAGATAAGGTTAATGACTTTGTGCTTATGGACAAAGAGGACTATGATAATCAAAACACAAGAAGTGATGTTAATCATGAAGAAGCTGTGGTTGATATGGAAGGTGAACTAATCAGTGCCTTAGAAGAGATTGACAGACTCAGAATCGAGAAAATAAAACAAAAACAATTGTTGATGCAGTTTGAAAAGAGTGATAAAAAACCTAATGAAGACTTTGCCCTGCTAAAGGTGGAGTTAGAAGAGGCAAAGAAAATAGAGGACATTCTTAAACAATAGTTATCAGAGAAGAAGGAAAGATGTGAAGCCTTGGAAGAAGAGGTAGTAAAAACTAGAAAAGAGATGGAGAAGTTCAAAGCATTGTATCTCTAAAATCTTCCAAGCATTAAAGCCTTAGAAGGATTAACCACCATCCTAAATCAGCAAAGGAATCCAAATTTGAAAACTGGTTTGGGTTATGAGAAAGGATCGAGTTGTAGTCAGCCAAGAAACAAAGAATCCATCAAGTTTGTCAAATAAACATTCATTGACAACAACAAATATGGAGAAACAGAGGAAGACAATCAACCTCCAAGGAAGAGTGAAAGAAAAAGTACCAGAACTGAATCTGTAGAACAAATAAATCATCAGCATGGAAGAAATCAACCTACTCAAAGAAGACAACCATTTTCTAGGTTCAAATGATTTTTCTATGGATATTGTTTTTTATGTTCTAACTTTGGTCACAAATCTGTAAACTATTCTTTAAGATTTAGACATGAGCAATCAAAACACTCAAGGAATAGATATATGTCGCAACAAAGAATGAGACAACCAAGTAACAAATAATCACAGACTGCAAATCATGTGATGGATGGGAAAAGGACACATGTTAAGAATAACAATCATTTTGATTCTTTATTCAATGAACCAGAATGTTACACCTGCCATAATTATGGACATAAAGCTGTAGACTGTTGCTTAAGGAACTATGAACCAGATTTGAATCCCTCTGCTGAAAATGTCAAGGTTTGGAAGAAGAAAGAGAATGACAAGTGTGGATTAGTGTTTTCAGATCAAAGAAAAAATAACCCCTAGTATATTGACAATGGATGCTCCAAACATATGATGGGAGACAAAAGTAAGTTTCTGTCTCTAAGAAAAAAAAAAATCAAGAAATGTAACCTTTGGAAATGATGCTCCGGGTAAAATCAAGGGTAAAGGGATGGTGAGTTTGAGTAATGGTAAAGGAAAATCCCAATATGTTCTACTTGTAGATGGGTTGAAAAATAATTTTCTCAGTGTAATTCAAATGTGTGACAGAGGATGTGAAGTGGTGTTCACTTCCAAGGATTGTAAGATAAATTCGGTAAACTCAGGACACGTGGTGGCTAAAGGCATAAGGAAAGATAATAATGTATATGTGCTGAAAGAAGATAGAGAAGAGTGTCATCTAAGAAAATATGATGAAATTTGGCTATGGCATAGGAGACTTGGACATCTAAATTTTGATCACTTAATCAAGATCAAAAATCTTGAGGCAGTAAAATATCTTCCAAGAATATCAAAGCCACAAGATTTTGTGTGTAAACCCTGCCAAGTAGGAAAGCTAATAAGGACACAGTTTAAATCCAAGAGCTCTACTTCAATAGAGAAACCACTCCAATTAGTTCATATGGATGTATGTGGACCATCAAGACAGGAAGGCACAGGGAAGGAAAACTACTTTATGATGGTCATTGATGACTACTCTAGACTCACTTGGGTTTCTTTTCTCAAAGAAAAATATGAAGCATTTGAGAAATTTAAAATATTCAAGGCATTAACTGAGAATGAAATAGGTAACATATTAAATGTTGTGAGATCAGATAAAGGAGGAGAATTTATGTCAAGTGATTTCAAGGAGTTCTGTGATAAACATGGGATCAAAAGAGAATACACAATCCTAGGAACCCCACAACAAAACAAAGTAGTTGAGAGGAAAAACAGAACAGTTCAACAAATGGCCAGGTCAATGATGAATTAGAAGAACATTGGTCAAACCTAATCGGTAGAAGCAAGATAAAGAAATACTTATATGGGTTTAAACAAGCTCCTCATGCTTGGTATTACATACTTGATAAGTATATTCAAGACAAAGGGTTCAAGAGAGGAATAGTTGACAACAATCTATATATCAAAATAGAGGGTGATGATTTGCTCATTGTGTTGGTCTATGTAGATGACATCATTTTCGGAAGCAATAATGCTTCATTAGTACAATGGTTTTCTTCTTCCATGAAGTCTGAATTTGAAATGTCTATGATAGGGAAACTACCATTTTTCCTTGGTCTGCAAATTACTCAGAGGTATGAAGGATTGTTTCTTTCTCAGGAGAAATATCTAAGAGAAATGTTGAAAAGATTTGAAATGGAATATTCTACACCTATGAGCACACCTATGGTCATTGGATGCAAGTTAAGAAAGGATGATCACTTACCTGGTGTTGATAAGAGTTCATATAGGTCTATGATAGGCATCCTATTGTACATCACAACATCTCGTCTAGACATAATGAATGTTGTTGGCATGGTAGGAAGGTATCAGGTTGCACCTAAACATAGTCATTTATTAGATGTCAAAAGAATATTCAGATACTTTAAAGGAACAATGGACTATGACCTATGGTATCCTAGGAATTAGAATTTTCAACTATCAGTCTATTCAGATGCTGGTTGGGCTAATTGCATGGATGAAAGGAAAAGCACGAGTGGAGGTGCATTATTCTTAGGAGATTCCCTTGTATCATGGTTGATCAAGAAGCAAGCTTCCATTTCCTTATCAACTATAGAAGTTGAATACATTGCATCTTCCACCTGTTGTACCCAAGTGTTGTGGATGATTCAGACACTTGCAGACTTGGAGGTAAATTATACTGCACCAATCCTAATCCATTGTGATAATACTAGTGCAATTAGTGTGTCAAAGAATCCTATCTTTCACTCCAAGACCAAGCATATACCCATCAAGTATCACTTCTTGAGGGAACAGGTAACCAACTCTATGGTTTCTTTGCATTATATTCCATCCAAAGACCATATTGCTGATATCTTCACTAAACCTCTTGTAGAAGCTTAGTTTGAGTATCTACGCCAGAAGTTGGGTGTGACCCCACTATCAACCTAAGAGAGTCCATCATGTCAGGGGGAGTATGTGTTAATTGAATATCTGATACCTCCAAAAAATATTACAACAACTCAGGGGGAGCATGTTTTCTTTGAAATTGATGTCAAAGGGGGAGAAAAGGTGTGGATTCTATAGTTGGAGGTCTAAGATGAACAGTGTAGCTATTCAGGGTTGCCATCAATGCCAAAGGGGGAGATTGTTGGCATGTTTACAGGCAGAGTGTTCTTTTCATTGATGGAAATAACAACAACGAAGAAATAGAAGAGAAATCTCGAGAATCTCAGGAGGAGAAGCGAATAGTATGTAAAGACGAGAAATCTTAGAAGAGATAGGAGTTTACAAAAGTGCAAAAGAGGTCCAAGTCATCAGGACTCGTAGAAGGATCAAAGGTCGAGGCCTTTGAAACTTAGAAATTATTCCAAGTCGGGAGGATGTGTAATCTCAAAAGGAGGAGCTTTAATGGTCGTTGGATCACCAATCCCGAATACCCAATGACCGTCAGATCAGAGTCCAGATAGGAGGAGCGTGCAGAGGAGGAGATTAGACCTCAACTGTTGGATCCAGAGGACACATGGCAAGAGATCAACATTTCGCTGACTCGCGAGTTGTAGAATTCAAAGGTGAGAGTAGTAGGAACTCGTGGTATGAAAAATTGCAAAATGATTTGAGCTGTTGGATCCAGAGGACACGTGGCGAGAGATCAACATTTCGTTGAATCGTGAGCTGGAGAAGTCAAAGGTGAGAGTTGTAGGAACTCGTGATATGCAAAGTCACAAAATGATCTGAGCCATTGGATCACCGAGGATCTCGAACGTTGATCTGATAGGAAGAATTTCAGAGTTTCACGAGTTGAGAGATTCAAAACAACTCATAGCAGGAAATTGGGAAACGTGAAATCACGATTTGATCGTAGCCATCGATCAAAGGGAAATATATGGACCATTAATCCGATATGGAGTATTTCGAATTTCGAGAGTTGGGATATTCAAGGAAACTTGCAGTAGAAGATCGTGAAACATGAAATCGTGAAGCACCCTAGTGCATGGACCCAGGTGACAACCAGAGGTCACATGAAGGAAGGGGATTAGAAGCCAAAGAAGCCATAGTTGTCTGGCTATAACTGCTAGAATGCAATGATGAAATCAGCCAGAGAACTCGAGGAGATGCAGGGTGATCGCCAGAGGAGCTGAATATTCTTCAGGTAACTTCCAGTGGAATGAAGACTAATCATAGAGACAATTTACAGATGGAAAATTGTCGAAGACTATATTTGCAACAGACAGGATAAGATTGACTATGACAGAGAAGATGAAGAGTCGCACTGCCAGAGAAGACAAAGAATCTCAGTATAAGCTCAATGATGATGAATGCATGGAGCTAACGACCAGAGAAGATGAAGATTCTGTATGATGATCAAGTAGAGGTCTCGACGTGAGAAAGAGAGGAAAAAAGAAGAAGTGAAGGAATTCTGCTAGTGACCCATATAGTCGTAAGGAAGAGAGGTAGTGAACAACCTGTAGGGAAGAACAATAATGTATTGAAGAACATGCAGAGGCATTGAACAGAAGATGCAGTTGATGCACAAAGAATATAAAAAAGAAGAACATAGAAGAGATGTGGGTTGTTGTTGAGAGTGTTTCATGCATGTTGTGTGCAGGAGTTGAAGCGCAAAGAAGAGGCGTGGTGCATAGAATGGAAATAAGACAAAGAGCATAAATAACAGAAGAAGAAAGGAACATAAATGCATATCTGAGAGAAGAACATAAAGCGCAGCAGATGCGAGGAGAGAGACATTGATGCAGGTAGAGAAGATCAATGTAGCAGAACAATGATGAGACTGGTAAGCCATAGATAAATGTTCTGTCACTATGATAAATTGAAGAAAGAAAAGATTGATATTTCAGGGTGGTAGGGAGGTGCTAGGGAGGACTGTTGTCCTCAGATTTTCAAGTGGGTGCTTGAACACAGGGATTTGTATCTTCCATCTGGTTGCAACAAGAAAAACCAGGGTGGCAGGGTGGTGCAAGGGAGAACAATTGTTTTCTGTTATACATTTTGGTGTCTATGTGACTAGAAGTTGGTGCTTCAATATAGTTGGTGCTGGAACACTTAGGGGGTTGTTGCTTCCTTCTAGTGGGTGCTAGAGAAACCAGGGAGTTGGTGATTCCTTCTAGTGGGTTCTAGAGAAACCAGAGAGTTGGTGCTCTCAACAAGATGCAGTTTTCAAAACAGATGTGGTATCCTCACAATGCGTTGGTTCTCATAAGAATGATAATGTACAGAAAATAAATCTTACTTATCATATCAAGAAGAGGAGGTTTTTCCCTTTATGGGTACCCTTAGGAAATATCTGTCTCTGTATATTTCATGTGTGTTATGGATGTTGAATATTCTATTGCTTACATCTCTGCATTATTGTGATTGTCATTGAGTGTGTTGTAAAGAGTTTAAAATAGGAATAATTGTTTAATCATAGTAACAATT
>ML784722.1:724345-737808 GCA_009831015.1 Picea engelmannii | reverse complement strand
TATTTTATTTATGCTGGCTTTAGGCCATTAGTTGTAATTATACCTCCTAGTCTCCTATATATACCAAGGAGACATTTTCATTTTGAATCATCTTGTACTTGAACATTTAAGTGGGGTAAAAGGAGGTTTCCCCCTCGAAGAGGCTTATTATCTAATTTTTTTTTTTTTTCAAGGCGTTGAGTACTTTTTCTGAGGATTTTCTATGCTATATTGATATTTGGTTCTTAACAAGAAAGAAGACTAAAAACTCTACAAGTGTGTACGAAGAAAAATCTTAGTGTAGAATGACTAAGCTCAGGGGTAAAACTTCTTTAAGTACAACTCGTTGACGGGTTATTTGAGAAAATAGCCTTATGGAGAGGCTAGGATGTATGTGCCTTTAGTGAGGCAGTGTTGGACGATGTAGGTTCCATGCCATAATGACTCGAATTTCCCATGACCAAGAGTATCGTGAGTGATATCGTAGGCTAGGATGAGATCTCCTTCGTTGAATGACTGAAGGTTGACATGGCGGTCAAAGGTGGCCTTTGACCATTTCTTAGCTACCTCATTTTTCTATAAGGAAGACCGACGATATTCATACAATGACTCCAAGGTCAGCAAGAGCTACTCCATTGGAGCAGTGTCAGGTAATATCTCGATGGCGGTGCACAACGTGGGAATTTCGCATTCGATGGGGAGGGTGGCTTCGATCCCATGTATTATATGAAACGGTGTAAAACCGATGGAATTTTTTACTGTCGTGTGATAATCCCGTAATGCTGAAAACAACATATGATTCCAGTTGGTCTTATGTTTGTTGACAATGCGTTGCATCATGGTTTTGAGGACTTTGTTGACAACATCGACCTGTTCGTTAGACCGGGGGTAGTATGGGGAGGAAAACTCATGGGAGAAGCCTAACCTTGAAGAGAGTTCGACAAAGATATCATTCTCAAAGTGTTACCGTGATCAAAGACTAACTGTAGTGGAACTCCGAAACGAGAAATGACGTGGTTGAAGAAAAATCGTGCTGCTGTGCCAACGGTTTTTTTGAAGGTAGGAATGGCGTTGGTCAGTTAGTTAAAGTAATGGTTTCGACAACCAGGGATCAAAATTTGGAAAGGAAACCAAAGAAGGGAGGTGAGAGCGTGAGAAGGGACTAAAATTTGAGAGTAGTACACTAGAGTCATGGAAGCAATGAAAACGATATCTTTGGTAAGATCGCTAAGGTTAAACGATGAGAATTCATAAGTGGTTGAGGTTAAAATACACAGAGAAAGGATACAGATGCTGATATAAAAACGCAGGAGTAAGTGATTATCAACAAAATCCTCATGCTATTAAACACAGAGACAAATCTAAAGTTGCACCTAGATATGTTGTCAAGGGATGGATGGACAGGGAGGGGTCCCAATGCAGGGCGAAGGTCTTTGCAACCAGCCGAGATGAAGCAAAGGAAGATGCCATGGAAAAAAAATGGAAACGTAGGGGTAATATTGGTTAATCGCTGAGTAAATAAAGTAACATCGGGATGTGAGAGATTTGTCATAAGGGGGGATCTCCTTGGTGGGAAAAAAACAACAGAAACATAGATATTCTACACCATAAAATGCTGGTAATACCACACATATATACCAAAACAACTCAACCATTGCAACTTCAATTAAATTTTAATAAACGAAATACATAGAAAATTTCACACACACACTTCTTTTCAATGTCAGAACAAGAACACATGCACCCGATCCCTCTTTCAGGAACCATTAAAATTTTCATCAACGCATAAACAAAAAATAATTTTAAGAAAAACTACTATGTGTACTGTAACTAAAGGCACATAATCCGAAGTGGTTGTCACGTGTTTGCGCTTCATATAGCTCCTACTTACTAACCGATGAGACCTCACCGATACCTCCCAACCATCGTTAGGAGTACTCTTCTTCCCCTTGAGCCCCCCGAGCCATAAAGGGGACACACACATGAACCATAGAAAAATAGCTCCTAGGTCGCCTCGCAAGGTCGAGCTACCACTCTCTAATTGAGCTGGGCATCCCAACTCCCACAAGAAAAAATAGTCAAGGAAAATATCAGCAATGTAACCTTACGCCTACCAAACGTGATCCATTCTCCTCCTCTGCCATTTATTTTATAGAGTTTTTTTCGTGACTTCTTGCCAAAACGCACATTAAATTCATTCTATTAAAAAACAATGAGGAAAATTCTCCCCCATACACTTGTCACCCGATCCCTTAGTTGCACTAGAAATTTATTTAATTAATTAAATTAATTTGACAATTTCCCTCACCCACTTAAAAGCATTCCTAAAAATGTTCCTCGACATCCCTTTATTCCCTTACATTCCCTTAATGACTAGTGCCTTTCTTAAAGCTTAGTTGAGTTCAAAATTAGAAAGTTCTCTAGGCTAGATTCCCTCCTATGTTCCACATTCCTTTTGTCTTTAAGTTTCCCCTTTTTGGTCTAAGTTCTAAATTAGCAGGTTTTGTACTTATCCAACCATTAATATTTTTAAATAATTTAATCATTCAAAAACAATTATTTTTAATTTAATTTTCACCCCCATTTCCTTATTCCCTCTCTTTATTACTTGCTTCATTAAATTTTAGTTCTCAAGACCTATTTAGACCTAGGATTTAAATTCTTTAGGCTCAACAACATTTGTTTTTAAGAGAAAATTTATAATTATTAATCTTTACTCATGCAATCATTCATTTTAAGGGTGACCAATTCCTAAGGAGACATATTTTTCTAGATACCAGGTTCATTAACTCACAGTGTTAAAGTCACGATGTGCCCTTCAAGACACACTACGTGCTCCAAGGGTGCCACTCGTCTGTATTCATGTTCCATTTACAGAACATTCCCTTCAAGATGCAAGACGTGATCCAAGGGTGCCACTTTCCTTTTGACTGATTTTGGTAGATGTAAAACCCTTGGAGTCAACACTCCATTAGGTGACCTTGTGGGAGACTAAGGTCCTCTAAGGAATAAGGATCTTGCCTTATTGCATGCCCCTTAGAATCATCGTGAGCGACTATCATAGTCCACCCTCACGACATCGTGGATCTATTGAACTAGGTAATCGTTAACCTACAACTCGAGCCACAATGGGAGTGTTAGTAGGATGTGGGATGTTGCCACACTTCTCCCTCAATATCTCTCGTTGTCGTGCATGATCCCTTTACTCCAAATGTGAGTCTGGTTAGCAAGCTATCGTCGACCTACATCCATTAACGAAACATGTCAGCGATAAAAAATCAACATCATAATATACCAGTCATATGTCATATATGCAATATCAAAAACACTCAAACCATAACAATCCACTCCCTGACTCGATCCGGAGTCCAAGGAGGTCCATTGATGCCATCAGAATTCTCAATCGGTCTAGAGTCCTACACACTCAGGAAAAACCAATTAATAGAACTTGTCGATTTAAATATCATAAAATAACATATCATCATATCCACAACATCATCATAATCCATAATCGAAACAGTCAATCATATAATGAACCGGATCACTTGCATGCAAGTGTCCACAAATAATAAGTCTAATTAGGTGTGTGTAAGAGTGATATGTTACAAGACTGATTATCTTCCTGATTCAAAGGTATTTGTTTCCAACCGTGTTTATTCCCCATGAAGAATTTACACCCTGAAAGAATGTACACTCCTCCATGCGGGGGAGTGCAGAGGGGGGTTACCCCCTCTCTGGGATCTGGGGGAAAGCGAGCCCCTGATGGGGTTTTGTGGGGAAGCCCCTGAAGGAAAAAATTCCTTGTAAATGTATATTATAATTTCATTGTAAATCTAGACTGTTCATTATAAGTTCGCAGATCTGATGATAGAAGTTATGTTAGGGTTTTTTTCCCTAGAAGGAAACCCTGTTTTATGAGGGAAATGTATTGTGGCTATGTATCATTGAAAATATTGTATTCTGAGACAGGATACTGTGAGAGAAAGAAGAGGAAGTTACAACGAGTGTGTTGTAGGTTGTATCCCTTCATTTGCTAGATAATAATAAAGGAAGGACCTGACAATTTCTTTGGTGGACATATCCCACACTGGGTGAACAATGTATATCTCTGTCTCTATTGTATTGTGTATCTTCTGTGTTTTATTTTATTTCTCCGCAATCTTGTTTTTCTAACAATTTTAATTGGTAATTCTCTAAACAAAGAACTATCAGAGCTGCAGTTTGTGTAATTAATGGTCACTAAGTCTTCCTTTGTCGACAACCACTCATGATAGGCATATTGTATGCATGTATTAGTCTTCAATTTTTTTTTTTATGTTTTAATTGAAGGTTGTCAACCTAGCTGATAGAGTGCATGCAACCGAGTACTATTGAATATAAAAATATATATTCAACCTACAATTCTACCTTATAAAATCCACTGCTAGATGAGAAACTAGTTCATAGAGTTTGTTTCATAGTTTATTAAGAATGGTGTGTCTTTGAGGTTTGTTCTGTATATATTATTCCCCTTGCTTCATAATTTTACAAATTCGGGTTGATCATTAATATACAAAATTATTACCATATAATTCACCTAACAATATTCCATGCCAAAACTTTTCAGGGAAAATGAAAAGAGGTACAATGGCATCATAGTGAACAATGGTTTAGAAAGAATTTGTACAATGGGGATTAGATGTAATTGGTCCAATGAATACTCAATCTAGTAAAGGGAATCATTACATTGTCACTGCAACTAATTATTTTACCAAGTGGAAGAAAGTTGTGGTTTTAAGAAATCCATATTCAAAGCAATTGATTCATTTTCTAAAAGAAAATATTCTATCAAGATTTGGTGTACCAGAAAAATTCATAACAAAAAATGACTTAATCTTCATTAGGTGAAAATTTACAAATTTCTATGGATAATATGGAATAATCATGGGGAAATCATCCAACTATTATCCACAAGGAAATGGTTTGGTAGAGTCAACAAACAAAACATTAATTTAAATCATGAAAAAGACAATTGAAGCCAACCATAAGAATTGGCATAACAAGTTGATACATGCATTGTGGGAAATCCATCTTACTCCAAAGGATATTATTGGGCACTCCCCCCATACTTTAGTGTATGGAAAATAATAAATTTTCCCGCTACAATTGGAATTGAATGCACATGCACTTCCTGGAAGTGTTGATGATACAGAAGAAAAAACATCAATGCAGAAGCGATACCATGAACTTCTGCAACTTGAACAAAGAAAACAAGAAATGTTGGAAATAAAAACAAGATAACAAGTGGTTAAAAGATATTTTGACAAGAGTACTAATTCAAATGATTTTCAAAAGAATCAACTAGTTTTGTTATGGAACAAAGAAAAAGAAAAATCATCTTTCCATGCGAAATTCGAAGATCTCTGGATTGGACCATATCAGATTGAACAAAATATTGGTAACAATTCATACTTTCTAAAGGATATGAACGTAACAATGCAACCATTTCCCGTGAATGAGAAATATCTTAAACATTTATTCTATTAAAATCCCCAAGTGAAAATTTGTACATAGATGTTTTTGGTACTCCTTTGTATATCCCTTATCATCCCATTTTATTTCCCATTTTATTTCCTTTTTGAATTCATTTTCCCAATGGAATAATATTCTAGATTCTCATAAACCCACAGGGGGTCACTATCCCACAGTTGGATCCAGATGTTAATCCAAATTCATTGATCAACATTATTACATACACACCTATCCTTATCCTTTTTCCAATTTTTGTATTTTCTCCTAAAATATTCCTTACTTAGTTGGTTTCTCATTTCAAATGCGGGTTGCATATCAAACCACTATCAAATTCCCTTGCCCATAAACCAACAAGCCTGTGTACCTATACTTAGTCATTTTTCTTCTTTCAAAATTCCAACACTTAGTTGTTGTCAAAGTGTTGTGGGAGTAATGATGTAGGATACTAACATGTTCCTTTCCTACAAATCCCCATGTCCTATGTCTCTTAGTCGTGTAGCACTTACAATGACCCATCTATCTTTGCATCCTTTAAAATGCACCTTTTATTTTTTTATTTATATACTTATCCATTTTATTATAATGCCAATGCAGGACACACGTGTATTCCACTTACCTTATTCCCAATTCTTGTGTCCCACAACTTGCAATTTTGTGTCCTACAGAATAACCCTCTCACTTTTGCAGCACACATAATGACATTTTACCATACTTAGCCAATTTTCTCATTGCAGATGAAGAATTCAACCTATTTAAGTTTTTCCATTCCCCATGTCTTATGTCCCACATCCCATAATATTGCATTCACCTTATTGCACTTTACATTCCTCTTTTCACACTTCCATACTTAACCATTTTCCATCTTCTACGAAATTGTTACACACCAAAATGTCACACTTAAGTGTCGCACTTATTTACACCTAAGTTTCACAAGTGTTGTAAAGTGTCATATGCACCTTAATTAGTATCACATGCACTTCGTCAAGTTCCATACACACCTTAATATGTGTCACATGCACTTTACTAAGTGTTAGAACCCCTTGACACCATGAAAGAACATTTTTCATAATGCCTTTTACTTGGAATTTTGACCATTTTTGGAGGGTTTTGAAGGTCAATGCCCCCCTACCCATGTATAGGGAGTGTTGATCCCCTTTTTCAATGTACTATGTTTAGTTCTCAGGGAGCATTGATGTGGTCAAAGGAGGTTCAAGTTCCCACCTTTTTCTAAGGGAAGAAATATGAGGAGATTCAAGTTTGTTTGGGTCAAGGATTAGAGTCACCCTACTTGGCTCGATCCTAGGAAACCTCAAGAATCCAAATCCCATCTCATGGAGAAAAATACTCAACCATTTCCAAAAATATCTCATGATGGTTAAGCCTATAAACCCTATATAGTGAGGGCATTTCCATGGTGAAAAAGGAAGTAATCCATTGAAGCATCATCATTATGATCTCAAGACATTCACGCAAGGGATAGAATGGAGATCTTGGATAATTTTTTGTAACATCAAAGGTGATTTGTAAGTTCTTTCTATATTGTCTTTCCATTAATATAAACTTGGCCTATTCCCTTCAAGTTCATGTGTTCAAAACATATGCTTGTCTATTGTTGTTTCAGTAATCATAGATAGATCTATTTTGTCTAACCACATAGAGTAGAAGAAGGAGATTCATTTTTGTCCATTGCAGGCCTTGTCTTATGCCTAGGATCTTGGAGATGAAGGTCAGAGGTTGGAGAAGCGAGGACGACCATCGTGAAAAGGTACACCACATTTTCTTCCTTCTCATTTATGTTAATCAAGATAGGTATAAAGGGACGTTAGTGTCCATTTTTTTTTCTTTTGTCTTTGGAACAAAGAAGGGGTCTTGGTCAAAGGAGAGTTCAACCTGTTCGCCGAGTGAAATTTCTCACAAAAAACATCACATCACCATTTCTCGATTGCATTTAATTCCCTGACCACATTAGCCACCACTTGTGTGAACATAATATCATTATTAAAGTGGTGAATATTGTTGGAGTTACTTCACACACACCTAGGATTTCTTTTTCCTAAGGTTTTTATTTTTTTATTAGTCATAATTAGTCATTATCCAGTCTCCTATATTTTAGGAGAGAATATTCCACCTGGAGAATATTCTCTTTCAGTTGACACTTCAATTTGACTAGTTGAGTTGAGTTTAGATGTTATATTGGGATCATCACCATGCAACATTGGGATCATCAACATGATAATTCGACCTTGAATTGGAATCATCACTAGAGTGGCTCATTAGCCTTGATTCCCTAAGTTAACTCCTCACTACTCTCTGTTCAGTCAGTTAACGGAAGACTAGTTGACTAGTTAACTCAACTAGGTGGCAGTTCACTCCCGTAACTTCTTGAGAGACTAGAATAGGTTGCAGTTCACTCTCGTAACTACTGGTGTGTGTCCGGATCACTCTAGACCACCACTATGGTGACTTGGTTCACCTCAATTCAAACTCATTGAGTTATACATAGTATATCATGTGTAAATTATTCATTATTCAAAACAGTTAATGAGAATTCTTCCATTCTTTCTCTCCTTCTTCTTCTTTCTCCAATTCTATATGCAAATGTGTGTATTATTGTTTATATAGATATATTATGTGTAGGTTCAACACATTTACATGGTATCAGATCCGACGGACTGCTAACAAAAATATACACCAAATGTTTTTGCAGGTACAAAAAGATTGAAGACAACGAAAAGATGGAATTCCAAAAAGAATTCATTCTGACACCTTACAACTATTTTGCATGGAAGGAGAAAATAGCCATACATCTCTGATCCAGAGGGTTGTACAGGTTAACCATGAATACAGATACAAAACATATATCAGTGATAGAAAAATCCAAGTACTTAAATCGCATGGATGAGGAACTCAGAACAATTTGCAGTCTTATTTCTCCCAATCTCTTTTTTCACATATCTTCCTGTAAGACTCCCAATGAAGCTTGGAAAATATTGGAAGGACTCTTTGGAAAATAGGATAAGATGAGGGGACACATGTTGGATGTGGATCTTCTCACATTGGATCCAAAAAGCTTCAACAATATCCAATATTTCTTTACAAAATTCAAGGATTTACTGTCACAACTCAAATCTTGCGGGGTTGATAAATCGATGGAGGAGAAACAAATGGTTCTTGCCATTCTCTCCAATCTTGGACTTGAATTATCTGTATTTTCATCCACATTCCATACTTGCATATTTGCCTCTGGAGCCCCCTGGAAGATGCCTTCTCTTGAGGACTTTATAGAATCCTTGACACAAGAGAAAACCAAGCTCATCAACATGGGCACAATCAAAGGCCCAAGGGTGCATGCACTCACTGTGCATGATGGCAGCCACAAATATCATAAATCTAAAGATAAAGATAAGCAGAAAACTCATGCATGTTAATATTATGGTAGCTACGGGAGGTATTTACCTCCACGTATGAACCTGATGAGAATAGAAGACTCCGGGAAGTAAGAGAAACCCTAATGAGTTGGCTAATAACCCTAGAAGCCTTGTCAGCTTAAGAAGATAATTTATATTAGGTTATTAGCTTCCAAGAGAAGAAGTTGGCCAGAAATAATAATAATATACTGAACAGACACTTATCGAGAAGGAGAAGTTGGCCCCAACAAAACTGGTAGAACTACTATAAATACAGGGTGCCGGTTCTCATTTGTAGCATCTCAGAATTGCAGTTTCCTAGTTGGTGTGCACTGCAGTTGTAGTTTGGTGCGCACATGTGGAGGAGGGTTGCAGGTGCAGCTGCAGTAGCAACACGTTTTCAGTATTGGGTTGAATATCTCTTGGCTAGGGTTTGAACTATTTGATCAACTTTTTGTGATGCGCTATCCTTAGGGAATGATGCACTACCCTTTGTTTGGCTATATAGCCTAGGTTTTGCTTCTGGAGGAATTCGCAGTCAAGGTTAAGGTGCTCGGAGGGAGGCTTCGGCCTATGGTTGGGTGACGAAGGTATCGTCAATGGTAAAACGAGCACACCATATTCTATATTCTAACAGGTTATGGGCCCACACCCCTTCAGTCATCCTAAAATGCTAGAAGGAAACATAGTCTCTAGAAATTGAGCTCGTTGAGGAACTACCTCTAGGGTTACTAGCAGGAGTAGTTTTTGAAAGAACTGCAACTAGGGTTACTAGCAGAAGCAGTTACAGAAACCCTAAACCTCTTGTCGAGGCACCTTAAGTGATGAGATTGACCTAATCTCTGGATATATTAGTGCCCCCTAGCCCAGCACATCTCCTGGTACTCTCAGAAGGCCAAGACGTGAAGTTTGAATTTTTGGTCAAATCTAGGGTTTGACCAAGTCAAGCAAGCCATGATGAACTCTATGAAGTATGAGAACAAGCTAGTTGGAGCCTCTAACTTCAGAGCATGGAAGACAAGGATTGAACTCATCCTTGCTAAGAATAAAGTGCTGGATATTCTGAAAGGAAAGATCGTGAAGCCAGAGTTTGAACAAGGAGAAGAGAAGGAACCGTAGAACATTGCAACTATGGATAAGTTCAAAGACATTGACATCAATTCCATAAGTATCATAGTGGATTCCATAAATGACCACTTGATACCCTACATCTCCCATCTTGACTTATCGAAGAATATGTACGATTCCCTAACAAATCTCTTCTCAGTCAGAAACATTGGACAAGTTACGAGTCTGAAGAATGAGCTCTGTGACATGAAGATAAATCATGAAGACAACATAACATCATACTCTGTAAGGATCTCCCAGTTAAGAGATAAAATACAAGCTATTGAAGAGATCACTTCAGAAAAGGAATTGGTGAACATAATACTCAATGGTCTTCCCAAGACATGGGATGGATTTTCCACAAGCATGAACACAAGGAAGGAGTACCCGACATTTGAAGAACTTTGGACTTGTTGTGCTCAAGAAGAATCAAGGATAAATGCAAAAGAGAAACCTCAAAAGAAGTACGATGATCAAGCCTTCACAGCAAGATTCAAGAACTTCATAACAAAAGAAAGTTCGATTCAAGAAGGAAGCTAAAACAAAGAAAAGATATTTAAGAAATACAATGCTTCAACTGTCAGAAGTATGGTCACTACAGGAATCAGTGTCCCGAGCTAAAGAAAATGAAGGAGAAACATGAAGCATTGATTGTCGAAGAAAATGAACCTATAAAGAAGACTAAGCAGGATGTAAGAGACTTCTTCTACTAAAAGGTAACAACACTCTTCTTATTTCTTGTACATATCTTGCTTGCATCGTCTTTGTACCTATATTGTATATCTATATCTTGGAAAATAATGTGTTCCAAGAGGAACTATACCTATGAAAGAACAAACAAGATGAAAATATTTATCATTAGATATTACACATGAAAGAATGAAATATATCATGTGGAAAATATCACAAGATAAGTCGAAATCAGAATCAATCTTGAAGAGACTTAGAAGTCAGACATCAAGAGAAATTGGAGAAATACTTATGACGACAACTAAGATGGAAGCGTGGACTCTGTCAGACAGAAGATCCAATTATATATTACAGAAGACAACAAGGATGCAGATGGAAGTATGGACTCTATTAGACGGAGGGAGCTGATTATATGCACTCTTACATAAAGCAAGGGTTAGGAGGGAGATAATCCTATGATCCATTGAATATGATGAAATGTATATATCCATGGTAATAGTCATGAAAAACAGTACGTGTTCAGCTCAACCGTAGAAGAAGACCTCTTCGAAGAAAAGCCTTAAAGTATTCCTGGTTGTCCATCCAGATCCGTGATCCTATGATGAAAGGAAGAAGTGGAATCTCTAGAACATGGAATCTCCATGAATCCAAGAGATAATGAAAAACATGAAGAAGAACATGAAGTTTCCAAGAAAGAAAGAAAAGGCAGAACAACCAGTCATTACATCAATAATCACAAGATTACCAAGCCTGATATGAAAGCAATCAAGCAGAAGAATTGGAAGTTGTGATGAAGAACAATGTATGGAAGACTTATGAATGAAAGCATTGCGAGATCCAGAACCAGAGGTTCTCTCAGCTGGAGGGAGAAGACTATTATGATTTCTTGTTCCAGTACACCAAACTTATCTCTATATAAGTCATTATATCATCCACAACATCCATTTGTTAGAGTTCAACATCAGATGAATGCAAAGAATGTTCTCCAGAGAAATTGAATAAAGAGAATATGAAGAGAAATCTCAAGACTTTGAGGCATACTAGAAAGAATACTCCTGTATGCAGATAAGAATAAGACAACTTGGTGGAGAACCTCCAGTGCACAATAGAAGCGTGGTGAATATTTCCTATAACATCAAGATGGCTGCTCAGAAGATCAGATCTCGTGATGACAAAAAAAGTGCCACATGGATATGTTCCAGTTCTCCAACTATTGTATACTCTAGTGTTCAGATATACATGAATCCTTCACAAGTGTTCCAAACTAAAGTACAAGCATCAAATTATCCATGATAAAATCCAAAAAGGAGAAAATGATTTCTCCAACACATATCTCCACAGATAAGCAAATAAGAAGACATTTTGGTAAAGCTTCTATCCAGGATGAACGAGTTTGCGTACTCAAGCTGGAGCTCATGGAAACAACTTCCTTCTTATTGGAAAATGAAGAAATGACTCTCCAATTTAGGTGAGACTACTGAAAATATTATTTATCTTTGTAATCGAAAAATAGTCCAGATTGGATAGATGCTTTCCTGTTCAGAAAGTGGATTGAGATTTCTGACAGACAGTGACTTCCCATTGTAGTTAACATGGGATGCAGACTGATTGCTGATGTATCATAGACATTGACTTACCATTGTGGTTAACATGGGGAGTGGTCTAGGATATTCATTCTTCTTGCCAGTCACTATGAGTAGTGGTCAAGTAGAATGGTTCGCCTCGTCGGGCAACCATTCTTTCGAAGTTCACAGTTGTGAGCAGTTTTCGAAGAATGGTCCATTTTGGAGGTTGATGCAGGACAAACATTCCTTAGGGTAGACTCATTCTCTCCAGGTTACACTTTGTTTAGTGTCGGAGGAATGGCCCAGGGTGGGGAATGGTCCAGACAGTTATTCCTTAGGGCAGACTCATTCTCTCCAGGTTACAATTTGTTTAGTGTTGGAGGAATGGCCCAGGGTGGGGAATAGTCCAAGCTCAACAATCAGGGACAATCATTCCTTAGGGTTTATACATTCTCTCAAGGGTGCACTTTAATTAGAGTAGGAGGAATGGCCTAGGGTGGGGAATGGTCCAAACATTTCTTAGGGTTTATACATTCTGTCCAGGGTGCACTTTGATTAGTGTAGGAAGAATGGCCTAGGGTGAGAAATGGTCCAGGCTCAGAAATCAGAGACAATCCTTCTTCCTTGTTTGTGAAGAATAGGGCAGATAGCCCATTGCTGATGAGGGCATATATTCTTTCAGATCTCACAAACGTGAGTGAAAGATTGGCCCAGGGGATTCAATTTATCTTTAACAATATTTTTCTGTGCAGGATGGCATCAGATGATGGTGAATATGTTTCACTATTTTGAGGCAGATATTCTTTCAGAGCTCACAGATGTGAGTGAAATATTGACCCAGACAAATCAAGTTTATATCATAACATTGTTTCTATGCAGGTTTCTATCAAATGTTTGTTATGAAGATAATAGACATAGACTACTGTGGTAGATGTGCTCAACTATTCGTGAGACAGATATTCTTTCAGAGCTCAAAGATGTGAGTGAAAGATTGGCCCAAATAATTCAGTATATATCATAACATTGTTTCTATGTAGATTTCTATGAAGACTGTATGACAGTAGTGTTGGAAGATTGGTTGTTGTCATTGATGTCAACCCTAGTCATGGGTTTTGGACCAGAATATTGATGAAGTTATTTGGACATGAAGGAAAATGAAAATGAAGATACAACACCCATGGATGGATAGTATACATCATGCTCT
>ML784722.1:692224-720355 GCA_009831015.1 Picea engelmannii | reverse complement strand
TACCTTTGGAAGTCATTACTTCCCTTGAACAAAACTATTGATTATTTCTCATATATTGTGCATAGTGTAATGTGGTGTATTGGTGTAACTCTTATACTATTGTTCATTGCTCATTGGATATAATTGAATGGTTTAAGTATAAGCTGAAAAATATTTAAATTGTACTTGATACTGATTCACCCCCCTCTCAGTATCAACAAGTAGAGGAGGACTACTGAGGTGGATATGTTCCACTGTTCGCAACCATTACGTTGTTGATCAAGTACTTGTGTGTTACTTGGTGTGGTAGTAAACCACTTGGATTGTAGTTATGTACTACTATGAATAAACATAGTCGTGTTCTATCCTTGTTCTAATTGCCTTGAAGACTATCAACAGTTTATTGGAGATAATGATCATTCAGATGGATGATGAACAAAGATTTTTCCCGATGAAAAACAGTTCAAAGCTCTTACTCCTCTTGTATCAGTCTATGGTGAGAGTGACTTATCTAGTATCATATCTAAGTACTCAGATGAAGTATGGTTTTGAGATTTGATACAGCTGATGGTGATGGTGATGGTGATGCTCATGATCTAGTCATGAAATAGTCTAGATGACTATATTGATGCTACCAGGTAAATGGTATGTTTTTGTGCTCAAGTCGATTACCTGTAAATACCTCTCTAGCTAGGAGGGAGTGTTAATATTATGGTAGCTATGGGAGGTATTTACCTCCACGTATGAACCTAACAAGAATAGAAGACTCCAGGAAGAAAGAGAAACCCTAATGATTTGGCTAATAACCCTAGAAGCCTTGTTGGCTCAAGAAGATAATTTATATTAGGTTATTAACCTCCAAGAGAAGAAGTCAGCCAAAAATAATAATAATATACTGAACAGAAACTTATCCATAAGGAGAAGTCATCCCCAACAAAACTGGTAGAACTACTATAAACACAGGGCGCCAGTTCTCATTTGTAGCATCTCAAAATTGCAGTTTCCCAGTTGGTGCGCACTGCAGTTGCAGTTTCGTACACACATGTGGAGGAGGGTTGCAGGTGCAGCTGCAGTAGCAACAAGTTTTTAGTATTGGGTTGAACATCTCTTGCCTAGGGTTTAGACTATCTGATCAGATTTTTTTGATGTGCTATCCTTAGGGAATGATGCACTACCCTTTGTTTGGCTATCTAGCCTAGGGTTTTCTTTCAGAAGAACTCTCAGTCAAGGTTAAGGTGCTCGGAGGGAGGCTTCAGCCTATGGTTAGGTGACAAAGGTATCGTCAATGGTAAAATGAGCACACCATCTTCTATATTCTAACAATGCACATACCAAGAAGGAAGGGTACACAAAACCCTTCACCGATGCCTCCGGATCCAAAGGAGAACATGGAAGAAAAGGAGAGAAATGCACATACTATCACAAAGGATTCCATTTAGAATCTGTATGCATGCCAAAAAAAATAGATCTGATGTCTCAGATACTTCAACAAAACAACATTGGCGATCACATCCTGAGGGTGCAAAGAAGAAGAAGCCAAAAGATTTGAATTCCAAGAAAGACAATTCTAGCCATGCCTTGATTGCCATCAACTCCTCTCCCAATGCTTGGATCGTAGATTCAGGAGCATCACATCACATGGCTGCCTCAGAAGTAGTTTATTCTTCATTGGATGCATGCAAAGGTCCTCCTATTCCGATGGGGGACAACTCTTTTGTCGAAGTCACCAACAAAGGAAGGATTGAACTCACCAACGGAAGTTTCTAGGATGTGCTGCATGTTCCCAAGCTTTCTGTAAAACTTCTCTCCATGTATCAGATGATGAATTATGGAACCATAAAGAGAGTTGTATTCACACCAAATTCTGTGGACATCTATGACATGCAAACCAACTCCATGGTTGCAACCGGTGAGGTAAATCATCAGTCTAGATTGTATACATTTTCTGAATTCATTGAACTTGATTATGCTTTACTTCTTACTCATGCTGATGAAAGTAGTAGGATATGGCATGAAAGGTTTGGAAATTTGAATTTTAGATAAATGCAATAGATTAGAAAGCATATATTACTTGATGTTCTACCAGGCATCCATTTCTCCAAGGGAGTTTGTGAGGGATGTCTTCTCGGAAAACACCCTCAAGAGAAATTCGATAAGGGAAAGTCTCAACGAGCTTCCGCACCTTTATATCTGATCCACAGTGACCTCATGGGTCCTTTTCTGCATCCATCAATCAATAAAGAGAGGCTTGTTCTCATTTTTGTTGACTATTTCTCACATTTTACATGCATCTACTTTCTTAGGAAAAAATATGAGGTCTTTCAACACCTTAAAGATTTCAAATCTTTGGTTGAGATACATTCCGGAAAGTAGATGAAAGTCCTCCGAATTGATAACGAGGGAAAGTATGTGAATCATGAGATCCACAATATTTTCCATGAGGCAGGGATTCAGTTGCAGCATACAGTTCCCTATACTCCGCAGCAAAACGGAGTTGCTAAGCGGAAAAACAGATCTTTAAAGGAGATGGCATCTTGCATGCAAAGTCACTACCACAGAGACTATGGGCCAACGAACTTAACTGTGAAACATACATCCAAAACAGATCTCCCCATATATCTGTCAAGGATAATACCCCTTATGAGGCTTGGAGTGGCCTCAAACCGGAAGTGACCCACTTTCGCATTTTTGGTTCTCGTGCATGGGCCCAGATTCCCTATGAAAAGAGGAAGGAACTTGATCCATAGAGAACTGAGTGCATTTTTGTTGGATACCCTGATGGTGTGAAGGGATATCATCTTATTGATATTTCCTTGGACTGACTCATCATTGAGCATAGTGTCCAATTCGAGGAAACTATCTCACATGTACCTCAACAGCCACATGCAGACACCTTCACTCTTCCACCTGTTCGAGATGATGAGCATGCACATGCCCACTCTTATTCATATGAGAGTTCTGATTCAGAGGACTCAAATGATTTATATTTAGACTCAGAGTCAGTACAATCAGATGTAGAGTCAAAGCATCCATATGCAGTTGTAGAGCCAGAGTAGAGGCCCAAGTGGGCACAAACTACTCTTCAGGATGCAGGGGATCTCGTCGGTGATCCAACTGTTAATAGGAGGGCTCGATATGATTTCAAGGAGCCTCCTATTGCACTCACTACCACCAAACCATTATCTTTGAGTCATCTTTTCTTGGTTCAGTCCTCAGATCCACAGTCTTATGGTGAGGCTACTGGAAATCCCTTTTGGGAATCTGCCATGCAGGAGGAGTACAACTCCTTCCTCGAGAACTAGACTTGGGATCTGGTTCCCCTTCCTTCTGGGAGGAAACTTGTCAGATGCAGATGGTTCTACAGGAACAAGAGTGCAGTGGATGGACAGATCAACAGATACAAAGCTAGGCTTGTCGCCAAAGGCTTTCAGCAAGTTCATGGTATTGACTATGATGAGACCTTCACTCCAGTAGTGAAGATGGATTCCATTCGATTGGCCCTTGCCATTGCAGCAGCCAAGGGATGGGAAGTACATCAGATGGACGTGAAGAATACATTTTTCATGGTGATCTCTCTGAGGATATCTACATGGAGCAGCCCCAGGGATTTATGCAGGACTCATATTTGGTATGTCGACTGAAGAAGTCACTTTATGGCCTCAAATAGGCTCCGAGGGCATGGTATTCCAAGATGGACTCCTACCTTCTGTCGCAGAATTTTGTACGTTGTAAATCAGACCCAAATGTATGTCGATGATTTACTAATCACCGGGTGCTCGACTTCAGCGATTGCTACAGTCAAGAGGATTCTACATGGCATGTTTTTGATGATGGACATGGGTCATCTACACTTCTTCCTTGGACTTGAGATCAGTCAGGATGCATCAGGCATCAAACTGTCTCAAGCCAAGTATGCACGAGATCTCCTTGAGAGATTTCACATGACAGAATGCAAGTCTGCTCTGACTCCTTTCCTATCAGGATTCAAACTTGAGGATGGCAGGGAGACTCCACTAGTTGACAACACACTGTACAGACAGCTAGTGGGGAGCTTGTTGTATCTTACACACTCCAGACTAGACCTCTCATATGCAGTTGGCACAGTTTCCAGGTTCATGCAGGAGCTGCATGAGCTACATTGGAAAGTTTCAAAGCGTATCCTTCGATACGTACAGGGCACCATCACTTTTGGGATTCATTATGAAACATAATATACATTAGATCTCATTGCGTTTACTGATTCTGACTAGGCTGGTGATAGCATTGATCGCAAGTACACATCTGGTTACTCAATCAGTCTTGGTTCCGGGCCTATCTGTTGGTCGAGCAAGAAGCAAGCTGCCATTTCTCTATATTTAGTTGAGGCAGAGTACAGAGGGGTAGTTAACATAACCATTCAGGCTATGTGGCTACAACATTTTCTCACTAAGTTGGGCATTCAGTTTCATTGGCCGATCGTCATTTGGTGTGACAACCAGAGCACTTTGAAGTTCTGCAGAGATCCAGTTCAGAGGCAGTGGACGAAGCACATCGAGATCCACATGCACTACATCCAGGACTTCCTACATGAGGGGATCATCGACTTATGGTTCTGTCCTTCAACAGAATAGACGACAAACATTTTCACCAAGACCTTCACTGAGGAGAAATTCCATTCTCTGTGAGGTCGTCTTGGAGTGAAGGACGCAATTGCCTAGCAACTGTAGTTCTTCTTTTTACATACATTTCACCTTGAGGGGGGGGGGGTTTCCATGATGTTTTCCCTCTTTCCTCACTTTATTTTCAATGTATCTTTTGTACTTGGGTACCTAACATGGCCTCATTGCTGGGACCCAATCTTTATTTTCACCATAGTGATGTTCAGGGGGGTGTTGGAGTTACTTCACCCCCACATAGGATTTATTTTTCCCAAGGTTTTAATTTTTTTTTTATTCATAATTAGTCATTATCCAATCTCCTATATTTTAGGAGAGAATATTTCACCTAGATAATATTCCACCTGGAGAATAATCTCTTTTAGTTGACACTTCAGTTTGACTAGTTGAGTTGAGTTTAGATGTTGCATTGGGATCATCACCATGAAACATTGGGATCATCACCATGCTAATTCGACCTTTCCTTGGTATCATCAACAAAGTGGAATGTTAGCCTTGATTCCCTAAGTTAACTCCTCACTACTCTCTGTTCAGTCAGTTAACTGAAGACTAGTTGACTAGTTAACCTAACTAGGTGGCAGTTCACTCCCGTAACTGCCTGAGAGACTAGAATAGGTGGAAGTTCACTCCCGTAACTGCTGGTGTCTATCCAGATCACTCTATACCACTACTATGGCAACTTGGTTCACCTCAATTCGAACTCATTGAGTTATACATAGTACATCATGTGTAAATTATTCATTATTCAAAATGGTTAATGAGAATTCTTCCATTCTTTCTCTCCTTCTTCTTCTTTCTCCAATTCTCTCTGCAAATGTGTGTATTATTGTTTAGCTAGATCTATTCTGTGCAGGTTCAACACTTTTACAAATATTTCGTAATCCTTGTAGTAAATTCAAAATATCATTGTGTAGGATGGAAACTTTGAAATAAGAGATACGATGATTAATCATCAAGTCAATATATGGTGAATTAAATAAAGGATTACTATGCCAAGTTGCAAAAATTTATATCGATAGTGACACCACCTATTGGTAGAAATATAAAGTAATGAAAATAATGTCAAGTATGAGAAAATATTTTTATTATGGCGATATGCTAAATATTGTCTAATTTGAAGACCAAGAGTTCCACTAGTCTCCGACTTACAAGTACTACAAGTCTCTCACCTCCTTCTGAGAAGAAGACAAACCATATATAGACCTTGGGATAGAGTCCACATCTGGTTACTCACTCTCCCTCATTCTTGTAAACACTGAAGAGGCTAGGGAGATAGGTTGCTTCCCTTGATGTTGAACTATTCTCCTCGTCGAATATTCCTATTATTTCACTAAGATTGAACAATTTAAAGAAGGAGGAGGGGATAATTTCAATTTCCTTGAGGCCTTAGTCAATGAAATTTTGAATGATATAGAATAATTAGCCAGCACTAATGAGTTCTATTGACATCAAGGTAGAGAAGTAACAAATAAAAACCCCAATTCCCCTATTGTATCTCAAAGAAGTACCCCAACAAGGAAAAAACTGAGTAGTGGTTTAGAAATGAAGAAAACACCTACCATAAACTCATATGATGGTGATGAAAAGGACCCAATAAATAAAAATATTGAAAAATACCATGTTGTACACGTATTTGATAAAATAAAAAGAGAGACCCAAAAAAAAAGATAAGAAATACCTAAAATTGAAGAAAGTACCTAGGAAATTGATGTAGGCGAGATCATTGAAGAACCTAGCTAGTTGAAAGAATGGTTGTTGGGAACTCAAGAAATCACTAAAGATTTGGTTATTCAAGAACTAGAAATATTTTAAGAGGATTTTGTAACACTTCACCATGCGGACTACAATAGAAATTCTAAATTTTTATTTATTGAAAAAGTAAACACAAAAAAAGAAAATGTTTGATAAATGGAAATTGAAAAATGATTTCCATGTTGTTTCACCTTCAAAGATTGTACAATTTCATGAAGCAACCAAAGAGGCATTGAATGAATCTGTCTGTAATATAGAAAAAGAAAATTTAATTTTAAAGGAAAAAATAAAGGAATTAGAGGCAACCCAGATTCAATGACCATCGTTTGTTGAGCCATTAAACATAATTCAACCAACACTTACCTTAAAGGATATTCTAGAAAGTAATAGGAAGTGGAAATGATAATCTAGTTTGTTGTTAGTAGTAAGAAATTATGTTGGAGATGGAATAAAAAAAAGAATTGATTTAAGACAAGAAATATGGGAGCTTTCACAGAGCTCCAACAACTTGTCAACGAGGATTACACATTTCAAGGAATGTTTCCAAAAAGATCTAGAAAATGACAAAGGTTTTTACAAAGATGTTGTGGGAACATTTTCGGCTAAAGTTTCAAGTTTAGGTGATATCCACAGAAGAGGACGAAACCTTTCTTCTATCATTTGGATGAAACAAATTAATGTGTCTTGGTGGAAAAGAATAAAAGTTTTAGATGTTATGAAGAGTAAAAGAGGTGACCTTTTCTTTAAACTTGTTGATCTTACGAAAAAAAATTATGACCCAAATTTATTAATGGACATAATACTTTTATCTAAAGATAAATTACTAGAACAACCTGATGTATAAAAATTTTCATGGGAAAGCGAGTTCACTAACTCAATACAATTATCCAAGGAAGAAGTTGAAAGGTGGCTAGTTAGATATATCAACAAGAATAATTAAACACATGACATGTTGCACCAATTAGGAATGAAACTAAGAGATATAGATAAATGATTTGTTCAAAATAAAGACCAAACATGAGATCATGGTGCCCCCCATGAGGGAATACATAGAAGAGTGACTAAGAAAATCCCTAATCAAGATCACTGAAACAAATTAGCAAGAAGGGGTTACAATAGTTATGCAAACTCTAGCACAACAACTATCTACAAAAGAGGCATCAACAAGCGAGTAAAGGTAGAGAAGAATTTCCATCACAGTTAGTCAAGTAGCAACCTTATTCTCATCCTTGCTATATTTCTTCTACAATCATTTTTAATATTCCCTTACATTTCCCAGTAATATTTGAATCCAAGGGTTGACCCTTGACTAATTTTCTTCTATCTTCCAAGTCTTTTTGTTTCATGATCCACATGAGCCCCATCCCATTCCATTTTGAAGGTCAAGCACAACCTTTTATTTGAATTCCAAGACAATACTTTTTTTTTTAAAGACATTTATTATTTTTTAGGTTTGCAAAGAACTAATTTGGGACATACCATTATTGTTATCTCAAGACTTTGATTTAAGCAAGAAATTTCAAATTTATGTCTATTATAATCTTATTTGATTTTAATGAAATGGTAATTTAAATTTCTCTTCCATATTTGGTTTGTACTTTATTTTTTATTTCCTTGAATTTTGTGTTCTAATTTGATGAATGTTGTGATGGAAATATCATCTTATTTTACTTCACACTCTTTTGGTTTATGATCTTGTAACACATTGTAAATATTTACTCTCTATAATATACCTAGTCCTTTCTTAGGTACTCTTGACATGTGAATATTTATTTCAAAATAAGATTGGTTCTTCTCGAGTATTTTGTTTATATTCTTGCATGTTATTTAAAAATAGAGAAGTATCACCTCTTTAAAAACACATGGGGATTTTATCCTCGTGAGGTTGACTTAAAGACTGTAAAACAATATTTTAGATCAACAGAACCATGGAATTTGTTTTCCCAATAATAAACAAGCAACCAACCAATTTATAAAATAAATTTCGAATTAAGAAATACATTTACGTTATTTCCATTGGAAATCCAAAAATAAAATTACCCAATCATTGTTTTCTTATGCCCTAAGGTTTTTTTTTGCATAAAATAGATATAATTCACAATGTAATATTGTTGAACCAGGTTGGTTGTTGGAAGATGAAATTTTATAGTTCACATTGTCTAACTGTTCTATGAAATGGTTTTTTTTGCGGAAATTCGACTATAAAAATTTGCATGAAATCACTTTTTTGTTGTTGTTTAAAATCCATTTTTTAATGCAGAAATGAATTCAACATGCTGAAACCCCCCTGGGGAACTCAAATTATTCAGAAATAATCACTCAAATATGTGGATCTAACAATTTCTCTCCAAATTTTGGGAAAATGTCCTCAGAAAATATCATCGGAAAAGAGTCATTCTGTAGAACGTTTAAACTGCGAAATTATAACTAGTATGGTAAATAAGTTGTCCATTTTCAGTAAACATTTGTGTGCAATATATTTCTCCTAATAAGAACTTGTAAAATTCTAGGACCACTGGAATATCTTTCACATCCAAACGTGATCCTGAATCATGATCCTGCAAAATCAAATGAATAATTATTCAAATTCATGTGCATACATAACATAAATTCAATGAGATAAATAAATTATAAATAAAATATAGACCTACTAGAATCAATGAGGGAGAACCTGAAGGACTTGCAATGATATGGAATGAGATGGGAACTGAATAATTGGCCATTTCATATAATAATTCATTTTTTCTTGCATTTGAGCCAAAACCATCATCTTGGGAAGCATAGAAGAATATAACTTCAAAACGAATTTTGAATAAATTTTAAAAGTTCACTATGTGCATAATTATATCATAACACCCATATGGATATGGATATAAAAAATACCCCTCTGCAATAAGTTATGAGTGGCACTGAAAAGTGACCTCTGTTATTTCCTCCACAAAGAAAAAGCTTTCCAAAATTTAAATGCAGATATTTTCATTTGCATTTTGTAAATTAAATGTTTGTTAGTGTGTTAGTGATAAATCAATGCACCGATGTTATACAAATGGTATATCATACCAATTAAGAAAGTTAAAAAATAATGTGTGCATTTAACATCAATGCACCAAAATATACAACTAAAAATATCCCTATTAATTTTTATGTAGCCACCATACCGATGCTCTATGTACTTTATAGCGCATTGGAGAAGCTAATTACCAAATAAATAAAAAGAGCACGTGTGTTTATAATCAATTTGTTGAAATATACAATGAAAAAATGAGTGGGAATTTTATTTTTTCTAAATGAATACCTTATTCATTCTTTCATTTTTTTTTCTAAAATTTAGAGAGGATATTTTTGCAAGAGAGATTTACCAGCAACAACTTCGTAGTGGGTGGATTTTTTTGAAGAGGAAAATTCAAAAGGGATCACCATAGGTCAGATACAAATTTGTAGAAGAGAAATTTTAGGTATATTTCATTCTGCTGATCATCTTAATATTTCCCCTATTTGATTAAATAAATTTTCAGTGCATTCCCAAAAACTTTAAAAGGTTTCATAGTTACCTTTGGTACTGAAAGCACTAACTTGTTTTTTTCCTTCTTTTCCTAGCTATATTTCACAAGGAGATTTTTTTTCAAGAAATATAATTTTATAGGGTTTCTTTACTTATACATGGGGCATTTGGTATCCATTTAAATGGAACCACTCATTACATCGGATCCAAAACATCCCTTCCATTGTTAGTTCTTTTTAACACTGTCTAGAAACATTCATACACAAACTTTTGAACATCATTTTTAAGACCTTCCCATAAAAAATACTTTTTGATCTTCTGGTAAGATTTCAAGAACCTTGAATGTCCTCCTATAGGAGAAATGTGAAATTCCAAAAGGAGCTTATGTTTGAGTTGGGAATTCTTACGTAAATATAGAAGATTGTGATATCATAAAAAAACATTCTTCCACACAAATTTATCTAATGCACTAAGGTCCTCTTGTAGTTGTTGAATGACCTTGCATACCTATTCATATTCCTTCCATTTTCTCCTTTCTTCTTCCACCTAATCAAATTGCAAAATAGAAAAAAAGCATATTTAACCCTCTATTTCTTCTTCTTTCCTTGAAAATGCATCTACCATAATATTATGATTTTCTTTCTTGTAGATATCAATTTCATAACCTAGAATCTTTGTAACCCATTTTTAATAACTACTTCAAACTATCATTTTAATTTCAATAAGTACTTCAAACTATCATGATCTATTTTTACTTTGAAGTGTCTTCCTATTAGGTAAGGGAACCATTTCTTAACTACATGTAGTATGGCCAACATTTCTTTTTCATAAAGGGGTTTGAGTAAGTTTTTTCCTTTAAGCTAGTTGCTTTCAAAGGAAAGGGTCCTTCCTTATTACATTAAAACTGCACCAATGCCATGGATTGAGGCATCACTCTCCACATTAAATGTTTTTTTGAAATCAGGTTTGGCTAGGACAAGATTTGTGCACATAGCCTCATGTTGACCAAAATTTGGTCAACTATATTTTCCCTCTCTTGGATTAATAAAAAACAAAAATGATATCAGAAGATGAAAAATTTTGAACTATTGTGAGTTCATTGTGTAGCCCTTAGTCTCATCTTCACCACACATTTTTTGTATCAAAAATCTAAGTTAGTATGCTCAATATATCTAGGTTTAAATTTTAAGCAGAAATTGGCACCTTTTTCATGTGGAGTAAGGGTAATTGTTCATAAATTTATCCATATTTTCTCTGTCCCAAGACCCTTGATATTCTTAATTTATGTTGGGTTCAAAACCCATAAAAATCTATCTCTCACAGGCACCCACCATAATTCTCTATTTTTCTCCCATCTCTTTTTCCTCTCTTCCTATACTTAGTCTTACCCCTCCATTCCTCTCATTCTATACTTATAATTTTCTTTTTAAATACTCACACACCTCACCCCTCCCCCTCACCACTCACAAAATTTTCCTAATTCCTTTCAAACTTTTAGACTTACCTCACCTTACCCCTCCCCCTCCCCCTCCCTCGTGAGTCTGTAAGTCCGATACCCCCCTAACCTCACCCTATGTCACTCCCCCCCACTTCATCCTACGTCACTACCCCTCACTCTACTCCCTACTTTTCTCCCTCCCCTTTTCCACTGCCTACATTTCTACCCTTCCCCCCCTTTTCCTCCATTCTCATCCCTCCCACACTTATGCCTTTTCCATTAAACATTTTACTATTATTTTATTCATCCACTTTAAATCTTTTACTATTATTTTATTCTTTCACTTTTTAATTTTACCTATTATTTTAATAATTTACCTTTAACATTATGCCATATGTCAATATTTATTTGGATCACATTGAGACCATTTTGAGTTATGAAATCATGACATTGGCAGTGTGAAATCATGACACTTCGAAGCATGGAGTGGTCCCACTTGGAGATAAAATAATGGTGCCACATGGAATCCAATTAATGGAAGACATGTGGAATATCATCATTGGAGACACATGGAAATACACTAATGGATGACTCATCAATGACTTGGAACAAGTCGAAATCCCTTAAGGAAGGACTGTTGGGATTTGGGTACCTTGGAAAGTGGTCCCCATGTGCTTGTGAGTCTCTAAGCACAAAGGGGGAAGACTTTTAACCTTGTACTATGTACTTTGTGTCTAATTTCACTTTGACTTAGGAGATTTAAGTCAAAAGTGAAATTTGGTCATTTTAGCCTAAAGTGACAATGAATTCACAAAGTGGGTGAATTAATAGACATAAAGGGGAAACTATGGAAACTTAAGTGAAGTGGGTTTTGAGTTGAGATATATGTGAGATCATCTCAACCATTGATTAGGGATGAGATGAGATGATCTCATCCATCCATCATTTAGGTTTCCTTATGCTTCCTAAAGGAGGGTGCAAGGGGCAAAGTAGAGCTCATTCACTTGTATGTTCACCAAAGGAGCTTCGAGAAGGGAAAGATTTTGAGAAAAGAAGCAAAGGGTGAGAAAATATTGGGTGCACATGTTCATGGAGGGCTCATGGAAGCTTAGGCCTCAGTTATTTGATGTTGATCACATATGCTGGGAGGAGGGTGCACCATAGGAGTGGAGTGCACATTACCTGGTAGTAGTTTCTCTTGGAGGAAGTCAGTCCTGACTGGTTCAATGGAGAGGCAACACAAAGGTGCATCTTTCTATGGAGGGGTTTCTTCATTGGGTTAGAGATAAAGGAGGGTGCTTCATTTCAGTGGAGAGAGAAACAAAGAGAGAGGGTGCACCAAGATTTGGGCGCATATCTCACTGTATCTTGTGGCAAGGATCGTGAGGATATTTCTATGTATAATGATTCCTAATTGTTGTATCTCATTCTTTTATCATCATTATATAGACATATATCCCAAACTGGTTTTCCCAGGAGTGTTTTATCCAGGGTCATGTTGACCAAAAATACCTGTGTCAAATTTATGCATGATTAGAAGTGTAGATCATCATTTTAAATTTTAAATATCTAGAGGTAGTGTTATGTGTTTTAATGTATTATGTATGGGCTAACATTGAGTACAAAAAACACTTGCAAGGGAACCTTAAAAGAGCACTTAACCATTAAATATTGAGCAAAAAGTTTGGTGACTATTTGCTGTCCTAAAAACAACAAGATAAGAAAGCCACACAGTTGAAACTTAGAGCCATACTAAGGTCAAGGACAAACCTTAGGTGGCAAACTCATAGGACCTCATAAAATATACATGGTATCAGAGACAAAGGTGGCTTAGACTTGTTGATTTTGGAGCAATTTTGGGGGCAGTTTTGTGAGGTTTTATATCAGAATTGTTGGATATTTTGGACAGTAAGTTTTCAGTCCAAAATAGTGGGTAAACTTCAGATATGAAGGTACCTCTCATTCAGTACCAGTTGGACAACTCAAGGAATATTTTGGACAACCAGTTGACAGTGTTTGTGGACAGTTGTGGGAAGATTTGTTGGGATGATTTTTGACACTTGTGGACAACCTCTTTTCACACCTGCGTGGACAAGAGTGAGGTTGTAGTGTATGACCTCTTTTCACACCTACTTGTTAGAAGTGAGGTTGGGGTTTCACTTGCCTCTTTTCACACCTGTTTTGACAGAAGTGAGGCAACGTTCCTTTGCATTTGGAGCATCAAAGTGAGTGCAGTTTGACATACATATCAGTATCTTAGATGTGTGTTGAAGACAGTCTCTTTGAGGCTAGCAATTGGCCGCCTTGGAAGGAGAGGATCATATTTGTCTTAGAGGATTGTTGGTTGTGGAGCCTTATTGACTTCCATATTCAAAGGTATTTGTTTTCAGTTGTGTTTATACCCCATGAAGACTTTACACCCCAAAAGAATGTACACTCTTCCACGCGAGGGAGTGTAAAGGGGGGTTACCCCCTCTGCAGGGTCTAGGGGGCTACCCCCCTGACTGGGGGGTCCGAGGGAAAGAGGGACCCTGGAGGGGGTTTGGGGGCAATTCCCCCTGATGGGGGTTTGAGCGCGAAGCCCCCGAATGAAAATTTTTGTTGTAAAAGTATATTGTAATTTCATTGTAAATCTGGACCGTTCATTATAAGGTCGTAGATCTAACGGTAGAAGTTATGTTAGGGTTTTTTTCCCTAGAAGGAAATCCTCTCTTATGATAGAAATGTATTGTGGCTAGGAATGATAACGAATATTGTATTATGAGATAGGATATTGTGAAAGAAAGAAGAGGAAGTTACAATGGGTTTGCTGTAGTTTGTATCCCTTCGATTGTTGGATAATAATAAAGGAAGGACCTGGCAATTTCTTTGGTGGACATAGCCCACACTGGGTGAACCATGTATATCTGTGTCTCTATTGTATTCTGTATCTTCTGTATTTTATTTCCGCATTTGTTTTATTTTATTGCTCCGCGATCCTGTTTTTCTAACAACTGGTTTTCAGAGCGAAATGTAACTCACAGGAAAAGAGGGTTCCTGGTTCGAGTGGGAGAAATGTCGAAAGATGGAAAGTTTAGGGTCAAAAAATTTAACGGCCAAAACTTCTAGTTATGGAATATGCAGATGGAAGATTATTTGTATCAGAAGGATCTATTCCTACCATTGGGAGGAATAGCAAACAAGCCGACTATGAAAGACGAAGAATGGGAGATTCTTGACAGAAAGGTTCTAGGAATGATACAGATGAGCCTGGTAGCATCGTTGGATTTCAATATTTCGAAAGAAAAGAAAACGAAGGGTTTGATGGATGCATTGGATAAATTGTATGAAAAACCCTCGGCATCCAATAAGGTGTTTCTAATGAAGAGATTATTTAATATGAAGATGTCAGAAGGTGGGTTTGTTGTAGATCATTTAAATGAATTTAATACGGTTACTAATCAACTAAGTTCTGTAAAAGTGGATTTTGATGATAAGGTTAGGGCTCTTCTAATCTTGTGCTCATTTCTAGAAATCTAGATCAGCTTGGCCATGTCTGTAAGTAACTCTATCTCTGGTTCAAATACTTTAAAATTTGATGATGTTGTTGGTATTATCCTTAGTGAGGAAATGCGACGGAAAAGAACAGGTGAGACATTAGGTAATGTGTTGAACATGGAGAACAGGGGAAGACAAAAGGATAGAGGAAAGGGCTCAACGAACCAAGGGAATTCTAGGAAGGGCATATCCAAATCCAGAATTGGAAAGATAGAGTGCTGGAATTGTGGGAAGAAAGGACATCTGAAGAAAGACTGCAAAGCTCCAAAGAAACAAAGAGATGGACAACATGAGAGAAATTAAGAAACAAATGTAACAGGTGATGTGTTACAAGATGCTTTGATTCTTTCTATAGATAATATTTATGAGTCTTGGGTGGTAGATTCAAGGGCTTCATTTCATGCCACACCCCATAGGAAACATTTTCTAGATTATGTTCAAGGTGATTTTGGACAAGTTCATTTGGGTGATGATGCACCATGCAAAATTGTTGGAATGGGAAAGGTAAAAATAAAGAAAATAAATGGAAATCAATGGTTGTTGAAAGAGGTAAGACATGTTCCAGATATAAGGAAAAATCTAATTTTAATAGGACATTTGGCAAGTGAAGGTTGTATATCCATATTTACAGATAAGACATGGAAGGTCATCAAAGGATCATTGGTGATAGAAAAATGAGAGAAGGTAGGTACATTGTATTTATGTACTTGTAGTACTGACTGTTCTATCTCTTTAGATTCTATAGGAGTAGATACAACACTGTGGCATCATAGGCTTGGACACATGAGTGAGAATGGGATGCAGATACTTCACAAAAGAAGTTTCTTGCCACATCTTAAACAAATTGATTTGGACTTCTGTGAGCATTGTGTTTATGGAAAACAAAAGAGAGTTAGATTTCTCAGATTCGGAAAAGAAAATAAGAGTGAAAGGTTAGAGCTTGTGCATACAGATGTATGGGGACAAGCTTAGGTATCATATCTTGGTGGATCTTGTTACTATGCTAATTTTATTGATGATGCAACTAGAAAAACTTGGGTTTATTGCATTCGAGAAAAATCTGATGTTTTTGATACTTTTAAGAAATGGAAAGATTTGGTTGAGAATGAGACAGGAAAAAAGTTGAAGTGTCTTAGATCAGATAATGGAGGTGAATATTGCAGCAAGGAGTTTGATGATTATTGTTCATACCATGGGATTTGTAGAGATAAGATAGTTCCAAAAACACCACAACAAAATGGTGTGCCAGAAAGGATGAACACGACAATCATGGAGCGTGCAAGGAGTATGAGATTGCATGTTGGTTTGCCCTTACATTTATGGGTAGATGTTGTAGATACTATTGTTTACTTAATAAACAAAGGACCTTCAAGCTCTTTGGATGGTATAATTCCAAAGGAGGCATGGACAGAAAAAAAAAGAAAAGGTAAACTATTCTTTTTTGAAGACTTTCGGTTGTGAAGCATTTGTCCATATTGATAAAGAAAATAGAATAAAGATTGAGGCAAAATCCTAGAAGTGTACCTTTATTGGATACGGTGTTAATGATTTTGTTATCGCTTATGGGATTATGAAAATAACAAAATAATTAGGAGTAGAGATGTCATATTCAATGAGAAGGTCATGTATAAAGATCAATTGCAGGGAAAGAAATAGGAAAAAGAAAAACCATAATACATAGTGCTTGATGAGATCATTTGAAAAGAAATTCCAAAGGAACCAGAAAATCAAAATGTACAACAACATGACCAACAGGTACCTCAAACTCCTGCAAGTGTAGTTAGAAGATCTACCAGGTTAAGTATACCCCCTGAATGATACTCTCCTTCATTGTATTATTTATTGTTGATTGATTCTGGTGAACCAGAATGTTATGAAGAGGTAATGTAGGTAGACACAAAAAAGAAGTGGGAGAAAGGCATGAAGGAGGAAATGGATTCCTTGGTAAATAACTAGACTTGGAACTTGGTTCAGTTTCCTGCAGGAAAAATAGCATTGCAGAATAAATGAGTTTACAATTTGAAGGAAGAAGATGGAGGAGAAAAGTGGTACAAGGCTAGAGTTGTTGTAAAGGGGTTTGCACAAAAGAAAGGTATAGATTTTGATGAAATATTTTCTCCTTTTGTTAAAATGACTTCAATTAGGACTATTTTGAGTCTCGTGGAAGTAGAAGATTTTCATCTTGAATAGTTAGATATAAAAACAACTTTTCTCCATGGGGATTTGGAGGAAGAGATTTATATGCAACAACCATAGGTTTATGAGGTCAAAGGGAAGGAGAATTTGGTATGAAGGCTAAAGAAGAGCTTGTATGGCCTAAAGAAATCTCCAAGGAAGTGGTATTTGAAGTTTGACAGGTTTATGACAGAACAGGGTTATATTAGATGTCATTATGATCACTGTGTTTATTTTAAAAAGCTAGAAAATGGAAGCTATATTATCTTGCTATTATATGTAGATGACATGCTTGTTGCAGGGTCTAATATGCAGGATATAAATGTGCTCAAGAAGAAATTATCTAATTCATTTGCGATGAAAGATTTGAGTGCTACAAAGAAAATCCTTGGTATGAGAATAACAAGAGACATGAAAAGTCACAAATTGACATTGTCTCAGGGTGAGTATATAGAGAAGGTGTTGGAAAGGTTCAGAATGTAGAATGCAAAACCATTTAGTACACCTTTGGCCTACCATTTCAAATTAACTAAGGAAATGTGTCCCAAGACACAGGAGGAGATAGAATACATGTCTAGGGTCCCTTATTCATTAGCAATTGGCATCTTGATGTATGCGATGGTTTGTACAAGACCAGATATTGCACATGCAGTGGGAGTTGTGAGAAGGTATATGAACAATCCAAGTAAAGAACATTGGGAGGTAGTAAAGTGGAATCTCAGGTATTTGATAGGTACTACTACTCATGCATTATGTTTTGGAGGTTCAGACACTATTCTACAGGGATATGTTGATTTGGATATTGCAGGTGATAAAGATAGCAGGAGGAACACCGCAAGGTATGTTTTTACTATAGGTGGAACAACAGTAAGTTGGATTTTGAAACTACAAAAGGTTGTTGCACTTTCAACAACAAAATAAAAGTATCTTGCTGCTACAGAGGCTAGTAAAGAAATGATTTGGTTACAAAGGTTTATGGAGGAATTGGGAAAGAAGCATGAGAATAGTGGGTTGTAATTTGATAGTGAGAGTGCCATTCATCTTGCAAAGAAATCATCCTTCCATTCAAATACTAAGAATATACAACTGAAGTATCATTTCATACGATCCATATTGGAAGATGGACATTTGAAGTTGGAAAAGATACACACTAGCCAGAATCCTGCAGACATGTTAACAAAGGGAGTAACCAGGGAGAAACTGAGTACTTGCTCAGTTTCAATTGGTCTTCAAGCATGAAGGTGAAGATGAGAAATTTTATAGGTCCAAGAAGGTTCATAGTCCATCAGACACAATAGCGGTGGAGTTGTTGAGATCAGTCTCCAAGTGGGGGATTGTTGGTTGTGGAGCCTGATTATCTTTTAGATTCAGATTTCTTTGTTTTCGGCCATGTTTATACCCCATGAAGACTTACACCCCATAATAATGTACACTCTTCCACATGGGGGAGTGCAGAGGGGGTTACCCCCTCTACGGGGTCTGGGGGGGATATTCCCCCCGGATGGGTGGTCCGGGGGCAAGCGGGCCCCTGGCGAGGGTTCGAGGGTAGTTTCCCCCAATGGGGGTTTGAGGGCGAAGCCCCCGAAGGAAAACATTCCTTGTAAAAGTATATTGTAATTTCATTGTAAATCTGGACTGTTCATTACAAGGTCGCAGATCTAACAGTAGAAGTTATGTTATGGTTTTTTTCTCTAGAAGGCAACCCTCTCTTATGAGGGAAATGTATTGCAGCTAAGCATGATAGCGAATATTGTATTCTGAGATAGGAGACTGTGAAATAAAGAAGAGGAAGTTACAACGGGTTTGTTGTAGGTTGTATCCCTTCGATTGCTGGATAATAATAAAGGAAGGACCTAACAATTTCTTTGGTGGATGTAGCCCACACTGTGTGAACCATGTATATCTATGTCTCTATTGTATTGTGTATCTTATGTATTTTATTTCCGCATTTGTTTTATTTTATTGCTCCATGAACCTGTTTTTATAACAAGGACCTCGAGCTATGGGACAGAGTCGAGGCGGTTGTTCCAGTCATTCCTGTCACTGCTCTCATCTTGGTGGCAGAGTTTAGGAAAAGGAACAACAAATCAAAGAGGACCAATTGTTATCCAGTTCGTGATCATATCATACCCCATTTGATGGGGAATACTTATGCATACGAGATGTGGGCATCTCTATGCAAGTTGTACGAGAGATCTAATGAGAACTGAAATTTAGTTCTTCATGATTGACCAAGGAGCATTCATATGCTCGAGGGTGATTCAGTTACTTCATTCCTTGGTAGATACACCCAGATCAAAGACGAGATTGGAGCCTTCGGAGAGGTGGTGAACCCTAACTCTTTGGTGAGGACAACTATGAATAACTTCACCAAACCTTGGGGTCCATTCGTACGAGACATTGTTTCCAGGGAGGTTATGCCTACATGGGAGAGGATATGGGATGAATTTGTCCATGAGGAGATTAGGCTTGTAGCCAAAGATTCTAGACAACAACAACAACAAAAATAGTTAGTTTCAGGTGTTGAGTACCTTTCTCTTTGGATAAAGGGCAAGAAGAATATCGTCCATGGGGGTCGAAAGGGTCCCAAGTTTGGGGCCCCACCACAGGGAAGAGAGAGAAACAACAGTGGGTATAAGAGAGACATGAGCACAGTGAGAATATTTTCTTGTGGAGAGATGGGTTACTGTGCAGGACAATGTCCCAAGAAGAAGAAGAAACAACAGGATGTGTTAGCAATGACAACAGAGGAGACAGAGTTCAATGATCAATTTGCGAGAGACTGTGTATTCGTGACTACCTTTTCTGCTATTACACCATCCAACACTAGATGGGGAGACAGAGTTGATGAGGACTGACTGACTCACAATAGTGATTCAGAGGTAGATGAGACTTAGTGTCCTTGGCCATCTTTAGAGTGGGTGACTGGTCCACCCAATATAGCTACAGTTTCAGAGCAACTGAGCAGACAAAGAGTTGGTGCTACAACTTCAGTGAATTATAGGTTGATGAGTAGGAGCAACAGGGTACCATGGAGGCTTAAGCCTCACTTAGCTTCTGAGACATGTATATCAAGTTCTGGATCCACTTCAGGTGGAAGTTACTTGGTGAGAGGCCAAGTTGATGACTCTTGGTGAGACACCAAGAGGGGTAGACTCTTGGTGAGATTCCAAGAGAGTGAATCTTGGTGATATGCCAAGAGAGTGAACCTTGGTGAGATGCCAAGAGTAGGTGGAAATCCTTGGTGGGAGACCAAGGTGGAGATATTCGGTGTGATGCTGAGATCTAGGTGATATTGGATATATGGAGAGTCAATTCAATTTATAGATAATGAATATTGAGTAGATCTATGATAGATTCCACTTTCAGTGATCAAGGTACAACCATACTCACCGAGTATATGCTAGGAGGCAACCATGTCCTCTGTAGGGACAAGATTGGTGGTGACGAGCACTTTCCTCGGTAAGAGGGAGTTTTGGGATTTGGGTACCTTGGAAAGTGGTCCCCATGTGTTTGTGAGTCTCTAATAACAAAGGGGGAATAATTTTACCCTTGTACTATGCACTTTGTGTCTAATTTCACTTTGACTTAGGATATTTAAGTCAAAAGTGAAATTTGGTCATTTTAGCCTAAAGTGACAATTAATTCACAAAGTGGGTGAATTAATAGACATAAAGTGGAAAATATGGAAACTTAAGTGAAGTGGGTTTTGAGTTGAGATATATGTGAGATCATCGCAACCATTGATTATGGATGAGATGAGATGATCTCATCCATCCATCATTTAGGTCTCCTTATGCTTCCTAAAGGAGGGCGCAAGGCGTAAAGGAGAGCTCATTCACTTGTATGTTCACTCAAGGAGATTGGAGAAGGGAAAGAGGATGAGAACATAAGAAAAGGGTGAGGAAATATTGGGCACACATGTTCATGGAGGGCTCATGGAAGCTTATTCCTCAGTTATTTGATGGTTATCACATCTGCTAGGAGGAGGGCGCACCATAAGAGTGGAGTGCACATTACCTGGTAGCAATTTCTCTTAGAGGAAGTCAGTTCTGACTAGTTCAGTGGAGAGGTAGCACAGAGGTGCATATTTCTGTGGAGGGGTTTCCTCATTGGGTTAGAGAGGAAGGAGGGTGCTTCATTTCAGTGGAGAGAGCAACAAAAGGAGAGGGCGCACGAAGCTTTGGGTGCATATCTCATTGGATCTTGTGGAAAGGATCGTGAGGAGCTTGCTATATATACAGGTTCCTTTGTATTGTATTACTTGTTGTATATCATTCTTTGATCATCATTATATAGATATATATCCCAAACTGGTTTCCCCCCCCGGGGGGGGGTTTATCCAGGGACATGTTGACCAAAAATACCTGTGTCAAATTTATGCATGCTTAGAAGTATAGATCAAAATTTTTAAGTTCAAAGATATAGAGGTAGTTTTATGTGTTTTAATGTATTATGCATGTGATAACATTGAGTAAAGAAAACACTTACAAGGGCACCTTAAAATAACACTTAACCATTAAATATTGAGAAGAAAGTTTGGTGACTGTTTGCTGTCCTAAAAACAACAAGATAAGACAAGCAGACAATTGAAACTTAGAGCCATGCTAAGGTGAAGGACATAGCTTATTTTGCAGCCTCATAGGACCTCATAAAATCTACAAGGAAAAAATTTAATCGAAGGGCCCAGATCTGCCCATGAATTTTGATCGACGATTGTTGAGTGTTAATCTTGGGGAGGTCATAACTCGAGTTCTGGGTGTTGGAATCACAAAAAATTTATACTGTTGGAAATATATTTCGACGTAGATGATGATGGTATAGGTTTCAAGGATTGAAGGTTTCTACATTTTCCTTATAAATTAAACATCAGTCAGGTTCATTTTTAATGGGCCCATGTGACAACTTAAATTCATGAGCTCATATCTTGAGAACTATGCAATAAATTTGGGAAAAAATTATATTTTTGGAAAGTGGATATGATGAAAATCATAAAATAAGAGGTTTTTATGGCTAAAAAATTGTTTTTCACCTTTTTAGCACAAATTTCTACCCTCCAATATGAGTGGATAAATCTATTATGACATCGGTAAAAACTTGGCTAATTGAAGGAGAAATAGCCACTCATGTCACGGGATAAAACCCTCTCCATTTGGGCTAGGCCTTGCTGGCCTCAGGCGAGATTCCCTAGGCATAATGAAAGAATCTTGTTGGTTAATCTAAGGTCTGATTTATGCATTCAAAATGAAAAATCAATGAGCTTTTTTGTCCTGGACAACATGTAAAAGTGGTCCAAAACAGTGAGAAAATCAATCTTATATGTTTAGAGGGAACCTACAAGGTTAGCACAATGAATATAGACTGTAAAGAACATGAAAACTATTCAAAATGATTGAAATTAAATATGATAAACAATTCATAAAATGACATACCAGATTACAAATTTACCATAATATCGCCAAGAAAAGAGGTTTGAATGACAAACAGACACTTATTTATTGATAAAGCTTCCAAGAGAGTTGATTTCACCACACTTAAAAACCCTACAACCAATACAATGAATACTTTCCTCAAAGAGGAGCCAATAGAGTAGAGAATGAGAGAGACACTATGTTGCTACTGCAAGAATCGACAAAATAAGCCAAGGAAAGCCTCCAATATATAGCTGGAGGGGGCGCATATCTCAACGAGAAAGAGGGATGCATGAAGTAGGTAAAAATAGAGTCTAATTTTAGAGTGGGAGCATGAGTGCATGGTGATATAATTTTAGGAAACTCATGCGACCTATCCTTCCATCATAAATTAATGATCATATGCTCCAATTTTAGGAATATGCTCCCTCGCCTAGGTCGATGCCACATCACTGCTATGTGTTGACCTAGGAGGATTCCACTTGGCACTGCATGGATGATGAATAGACCTGCTAAATATAGAGGTAGATAAAAATAGAACAACTAAAAATAGAACCTCTAAAAATAGGGTTCTCTAAAAATAAATTACTAGTTCTATTTTTAGAAAAACTGTTCACATACATACTGCCAAAAATAGAAAATCTTCCAAATACCCTTAAATTTATACTCATTAATCTCATCTTTCTGCAAGGGATCTGAATATGCCATCAGATTTTTCATGCAGACCCTAATGCTCAACCTGCTAAAAATAGCAATCTGGGTGACATCATTCGGAAAAAAGTCCAAAGGCCTTTGGATGCCTCAAGGACCAATACTGGCTCTCAGAGTTTGATCTTGGGACTGAATCACAACCTACCAAAAATAGCGAGTTCCTGCATGTCACTTGGAAAAATGTCGTCGGGCCTAGAATCCTATAAGGACTCATACAATATGCTCTGAAATGCTTCAAACTGTCAGACCCACTCAAATTGTTCCTCCTAAAAAGTAGCAACAATTCTATACATATCTCTCTCACAAATGCATGGAAACCAAGTAGACTGTGACTCTTGAACTAAGTAACCTTGTACTAATCATGTACTGGTTTCGTGTGTGAACCAACATCCTTCTCAACATAAGTGCTAAAAACCTAGGAAAATATCAGTATCCCAACTGAAGTGTTGCATGTTGGATCTTAACTTTCAATATTTTCAAGGGTGAAAATCTATGGATTAACAATGGTGGCTTAAGGGGACATGATCCCCCTACAGGATGCTGATAACCATAAGAATATTTGTGTCCATATAATCAAACTGATGCCTTATGATAACTCTGTAAGATGTACCAATGATGCTCCAGGGTAATGTTGACCAAAAATACCAGTGCCAAATTTATGCATGCTTAGAAGTGTAGATAAAAATTTTAAAGTTCAAAGATATAGAGGTAGTGTTATGTGTTTTAATGTATTATGCATGTGCTAACATTGAGTAAAGAAAACACTTGCAAGGGCACCTTAAAAGATCACTTAACCATTAACTATTGAGCAGAAAGTTTGGTGACTGTTTGTTGTCCTAAAAACAACAAGAGAAGACAACCACACAGTTGAAACTTAGAGCCATGCTAAGGTAAAGGAAAGAACTTAGGTGGCAGCCTCATAGGACCTCATAAAATCTACAAGGACAAAATTTAATCCAAGGGCCCAGATCTTCCCATGAATTTTTATCGATGATTGTTGAGTGTTAACCTTGGGGAGGTCATAACTTGAGTTTAGGGTGTCGGAATCACAAAAAAATTATACTGTTGGAAAGATATTTCGACATAGAAGATGATGGTATAGGTTTCAAGGATTGAAGGTTTCTACATTTTCTGTATAAATTAAACATCATTCAGGTTCATTTTTAATGGGCCCATATGACAACTTAAATTCATGAGCTCATATCTTGAGAACTGTGCAACGAATTTGGGAAAACTTTATATTTTTGGAAAATAGATATGATGAAAATCATAAAATAAGTGGTTTCCATGGATAAAAATTTGATTTTCACTTTGTTATCACAAATGTATACCCTCCAATATGAGTTTATAAATCTATTATGGCATTGGTAAAAACTTGGCTAATTCAAGGAGAAATAACCACTCATGTCACAGGATAAAACCCTCTCCATTTGGGCTAGGCCTTGCTGGCCTTAAGCGAGATTCCCTAGGCATAATGAAAGAACCTTGTTGGCTGATCTAAGGTCTGATTTATGCATTCAAAACAAAAAAATCAGTGAGTTTGTTTGTCTTGGACAACATGTAAAAGCGATCCAAAACAGTGAGAAAATCAATCTTATATGTTTAGAAGGAACCTACAGGGTTAGCACAATGAATATAGACTGGAAAGAAAATGAAAACTATTCAAAATGATTGAAATTAACTATGGTAAATAGTTCAAAAAATGACATATCAGATTACAAATTTACCATAATATCACCAAGAAAAGAGGTTTGAATGACAAACACACACTTATTTATTGATAAAGCTTCCAAGAGAGTTGATTTCACCACACTTGAAAACCCTATAACCGATACAATGACTACTTTCCTCAAAGAGGTGCCACTAGACTAGAGAATGAGAGAGACACTATGTTGCTACTGCAAGAATCGACGAAATAAGCCAAGGAAAGCCTCCAATATATAGTTGGAGGGGGCACATATCTCAACGAGAAAGAGGGATGCATGAAGTGGGTAAAAATAGAGTCTAATTTTAGAGTGGGCACATGAGTGCATGGTGATATAATTTTAGGAAACTCATGCGACCTATCCTTCCATCATAAATTAATTATCATATGCTCCAATTTTAGGAATATGCTCCCTAGCCTAGGTGGATGCCACATCACTGCCATGTGTCAACCTAGGAGGATTCCACTTGGCACTGCATGGATGATGAATAGACCTACTAAATATAGAGGCAGCTAAAAATAGAACAACTAAAAATAGAACCTCTAAAAATAGGGTTCTCTAAAAATAGATTATTGGTTCTATTTTTAGAAAAATTGTCCACATACATACTGCCAAAAATGGAAAATATTCCAAATACCCTTAAATTTATACTCATTAATCTCGTATTTCTACAAGGGATCTAAATATTCCATCGGATTTTTCATGCAGGCCCTAATGCTCAACCTGCTAAAAATAACAATCTGGGTGACATCATTCAAAAGAAGGTCCAAAGGCCTTTGTATACCTCAAGGACCAATATTGTGCTCTTGGAGTCTGAATCTCAGGACTGAATCACAACCTACCAAAAATAGCGAGCTCCTGCATGTCACTTGAAAAAATTTCATCGGGCCTAGAATCTTGTAAGGACTCATACAATATGCTCTGAACTACCTCAAACTATCACAAGGCCCACTCAAAATGTTCCTCCTAAAAAGTAGCAACACTTCTATACACATCTCTCTCACAAATGCATGGAAACCAAGTAGAATGTGACTCTTGAACTAAGTAACCCTATACTAATCATGTACCTGCTTTGTGTGTGAACCAACATCCTTCTCAAGATAAGTGCTAAAAACCTGGGAAAATCTCAGTATCCCAACTGAAGTGCTGCATGTTGGATCTTAACCCTCAATATTTTCAAGGGTGAAAATCTATGGGTTAACAATGGTGACTCAAGGGGACGAGATCCCCCTGCGAGATGTCAAGAACCATAAGAATCTGTGTGTCCATATAATCAAAATGATGCCCTATGAGAACTCTGTAAGATGTACCAATGATGCTCCTTGAATTGAAGAATGTGTACCAAGAATACCTCTGTAACTGTGTGGAAGGATGATAAAAGACCCCATAATCTGATGAAGAACAACCTGTAAGATGACTTGTAGTACAAAATCCTGTCCAATGGGCCATAGAATTAAAGTATATAATCCTCTGAATGAAAACTAAAAACAAATGGGTCACATATAAATCCACTACATGCTACCACCCAATAATGTACACTCCTCCCCGTGGTAAATGTGTTGTTTTGAACACAAGGGAGAGAGTCACTTCATCAGATGTGAATAATGTAAACACCTGTGAAGTGCGAAGGAACACCACCAATAATGTCAATGGGTCCTAAGGAACGAGCACAACCTGACACTATGAAAGATGTGATGGATTCAAACAGTGGCAAGGATCATCCAATCATGGCCCAATGATGCTCATCCTTGTTGGATGTGAAATAACTGCCAATGAGGCTAATGGATACTAAGGTGATCTACTTCTGGGTCACCTATAGATGATGTTGTTGAAGTCGATACAAGATGACCTATTGAAAAAGAAAAGAGAAATGATGTCTCTCTTCCCTCAGTGCGAAGTGATGCCTCAAGAAGATCAATATGAAAGAACCAAGTACCATATCTCTATGCTGGATGGTGGGGGTGACTACCTCAAAACATAGGAATCAATGATATGAGATGAGGAGAAAAAAAATAAGACGACTCAATATATTCCTATGTCTCCTCAAACTACCCATCCTAAAGGCTCACTGCTTTGGGAATAATGAAAATACGACTCCCATCCAAGTTCACTTTGATGATATACATAAAGGCCCGACATGCATAAGATAGACATTCATATTTTGACCCAGAAAAAGTGCTAGTGGAAAACCATTTATTTATGGAAGGAAAGACACACAAGACATGGCCACATGCTGATATAACTAGGAAAAAATCAACGAAACTTAAGAAAATATTGAAGTAAAAAATTAATATGGAAGACACTTGCAATGGAAAGTAAATTGTTTTCCTAAAACTGTAAAAAATAGAAAGAAAGAAAGACAAGAAAAGACAATGTTGAAAGGAAAGACAACTACCCTAAACCCAAAAAGTTTACCTCAAATTTTCCATAATTAAATCATCATACTCAAAGGACCAATGTAACCATGCAACCGGATGATTAATCTAATGAGAAAGGTTAGCACAATCAACCTTCCAAGGGGACCAACCATGAAATATCATATGACCCAAAGTTGCCTTGAAGTACTTGTTGGTGAAACCATAACTGAAGGGTTCCAGTTGACTAAAGGTTGGTTGGGACTTAGAGCATGGTATTTGAACAATAGAAATCATGAATGCATGAGATCCAAAACTCTTGACATATACCTTCTGAAATACCTCCATCATTCTGAGCTCAACTAGGTCATGGTAAACTCTAATATCCAAGATTTTATCAATCTCTAGATCCTGAAGAACAATATCTAGATGCATAATTGTAGGTAAAGTGTAAGAGACATCATCATTTGGTTGAAACACAAGTAGATCCTCTTGTTGTAATGGTATCGGATCAAGCAACTCCTGAACCACTACTTTGATAGGAAAGGATGAAGCCTCTTCTAAGATGTGTTACAGGTATGAACTAACTGAGAGGGGGGGGTGAATCAGTTAGTGTAGATTATTAATAATTTCTTTCATTTTCTAACTTTGAATCATTAATCTTAGTGGCAGTGAGTCTTTACTGTGAAATCCAGAGTTATAAACATAAAGCAGATAACATAATGAACAACAATAACACACAGCAGTCATTCACAAGTATGAGACACGGATTTTTCAAGAGGAAACCCAAACAGGGAAAAAACCTCGTCTTCTTAAGATGTTCAGCAAGCTTCAACTTTGTTACATCTCATCTTTCATGAGCACCAACTCATAGAGGCTACAACCTCTGATTGCCAGCACCTACTGGCTGA
>ML784722.1:665239-678915 GCA_009831015.1 Picea engelmannii | reverse complement strand
CTACATTTCTACCATTCCCCCTACACTACCCTTCCTCCATTTTCCTACATTCTCATCCCTCCCACACTTATGCACTTTACATTAAACCTTTTACTATTATTTTATTCATCTACTTTAAACCTTTTACTATTATTTTTTTCTTTCACTTTTTTATTTTACCTATTATTTTAATCACTTACCTTTAACATTATTCCATATGTAAATCTCTCTTTGGATCACATGGAGACCAGATTGATCTATGAAATCATGACATTTGGTAGCATGAAATCATGACACTTGGAAACATGGAGTGGTGCCACATGGAGATCAAAGAATGGTGCCACACAGTAGCCAATTAATGGAATACACATGGCATATTCATCATTAGAGAGACATTACAATATACTAATGGTTGACTCATCAATGACTTGGTACAAGTCGAATTTCCTCAAGGAAGGACGAAATTTAATTCAAGGGCCCATATTTTCCCATAAATTTGGATCGATGGTGGTTGAGTGTTAATATTGCAAAGGCCATAACTTGAGTTTCAGGTGTCAGAATCTGTAATACCCTGATTTTTGAGCCCCCATATTAAATAATGTATTGTTACATTGATGAGAGGATAGAGTTCCCAAACAATTATGAAAAGGCCAGTGTTCCTAAGAAATGTAATGTTTTGATCATTATTAATAATAAATACATCGTTGGATGCCAGGCGGACAAGGACTAGAGTTATAGGGGGCTATGAGTCCACAAGAGAGGGGACTTGAGGGGATAAGTGATTATTTATTTTATATTACCCATTTTGTGTAATGGGAGGGGGGGGAAGCAATTACATGAGCTATTGGGGGAAGGCCAAGAGGTTCTTGATCCCCATGAATTACAAAAACCTGTCCCTAGTCTATGGAAGGGGTTCCCCGGGTTGGCTAATTCTCTCATTCGTTTTGGTCATTCACTCACTCTCATTCCCGTCCCCATTATGGTGTTGTTGTTGGTCACCTCGCACGTTCATTCACCTGATTTTTTCACTATTCATCCTCTCTCATGGAGTCTGTACTCCATTCATTCATTGACTCACTCACCTTTCCTCATTTTCATGTCTTGGCTTGGGAAAGGAAGACAAACTGTTGAAGAACAACCATAGTTGTTGGTTGTAGAGATTGATGGTGTAATCCAACCATGATTGGAGGTCTTCATGTTTACGATTCTTGGCATGTGTTCATCTTTGATCATAACTACGAGTCCTGAAGTCCTAGAATGGATATTTTGGACCAACTACACTGGAGCCTTGGAAGGAGAGGGACTGCGTGACAGAGAAGAGTGGAGGTCCAGTCTCTTGGGTGGTGCAGGATAGGTAGAAGAGAGTTGGATACTTGTATTGTTGTGAGTGCTGGAGAATCCTGTGAGAGCTTGAGTGTTGAGTGGTTCGCGAATCCAAGTAACACTCTGGAACCATCCTTTTGGATTCATATCCTTGGCTCAGGGGTGACATTATTTTTGATACTTGGAACAACAATAGATTCTATGGATCGGTGGAACATCCTTGGTTTGTAACCAATTGGTGTCTTATTTTATAAAAGATGAGTGCTCTCTGTTAGGGTTTCTTTTTCTTGTGTATTTATTTTCGCTACATATCAAATTATTATACCTGAGATTGTACCTATAATATGCATTCTTGCTAGTCAATGTTGTGAATGGTATATTGTGCATGTATTTTATGTTGTGGTATGAATATTGATAATTGCATGTATGCATTTAATGCTTCTTTATCAATTAATTGTTATCAGAGATTCAAAATCATCCAAGAGGTGCGTTCTTAGTGTGGCATGCCCGTCCTGTGGGAGGCTGGGTATGTTATAGTTTGGTAACATAGTATAATTGTAGTGATGTTTCCCAGCTTGGGTGGCTAGGGACGTTACAAATTGGTATGAGATCTTCTAGTTCAAACACCGGACTGTTATGGGCCAGACCAAGTGCGAATCGGGAAGATTCATTGTCGCATATTTTATATGTCTGTGCGAATTTGGGGAAAAGTGATGGAAACGTTTGAGTGAAATTCCCCAAATTCATGAAAGGATCCGAGTTTGAATGATTCCAGGATTGTCTAAGAATTTAATAGATTCAATCTGCAGAGTTACGGATCCGAATTCTACTTAGAAGGTCAAAAAAATCAAATTTTAATGGTCGCTATAATGCTGGAGAAAGTTTGGCGAAATTACCAAATCGAAGGCTGGGATTGATTTGATGATTTAAAAAATGAGGAACATCAACGGTTCGTATTAATTTTGGTTGTTTGGGGATTTGGAGAAAATCAATGGTCAAGATCATCTTAGCGGGGAGATCAATGGTCCATATTCACCGGGGATTTTGTAAAAAATTCTAAGTGTGGAAGTTTGCCAACACAAATCATCAACGGTTGATGGTCAGGGATCGATGAGTTGGGTGAAGGGTGGAAGATATACCAAGGAAAATCATTTATTGTTGATGACCGATGGTCAGGGATTGACAGATTCTGGTAAATTTTTTTATTTTTTTTGGACAAAGAAAATATTCGATCACCGATCACCGATGGTCGGGGATCGACAAAAAACCTCTGATGTCCCGAAATCCAAAGTAAATATGGACCATTCATGTTTAAGGACACATGTATATAGATCAACCTATTTGGGGATTCACCATTTGGGGGATTTTTGGTGTAGTGTGGATAAGTCTCTCAAAGTTCTGAAGTTCCAAAGTCCTGAAGTTGTGAGACATTGAAGTGACATGGCCTACTGACGTCACCTAGGGTGATGTGGACACAATTGATGCTTTCCATGTGTCACCGTGTCTCATGTTTTTCAAAGACCATTCCTTCCAGTTAGTATATGACATGTGTCACCCATCAGATAGGACCACGTGTCCTTTCCTTATTTTCTGCCACGTAGAACCTCTTGGTGTTTAGTTACGGACAAAGACTCTGGGAGTTCGCTAATTCAACGTTCTGAAGGAAAGAAGTGTGGTGAAGGTGAAACCCCCGAAGCTCCGAAGAGAGAAGTAAATCCTCACCGTTGATTGATAGGGGACACATGGAAGTAGATCCCGTACTCCGAGACTTGGCACTCTAGAGGATTCAAGGCATAAGGATTTGTGGTCGAGGACTCCTAAAGACCCAAAGTTCGGAGTCCATCTCAGCCATTGGTTACAACTAACAAGTGGTGCAAGATCCTAAGGTCTGAAGACTTGGTGCTATGGATAATTTGTGTTATAGGTTTCTTTGAATCAAGAACTCCCAAAGGTCGAAGTTAATCTCCACTGTTGATCGAGAGATGATACATGGAGGAAGGAGAGGAATTCTAGTAGTTTGGAACTACAGGAGATCTATAGATAGGTACTTGGAAAATCTCTGAAGCCTAGAGCTACGAAGGAAATCCTAGTCATTGATCGAGATAGGATACATGGAAACATATCCTGTAGTCCGGAGACTTGGAAATCCAGAAGAGTTGAGAGTGTGGACAGTCTGGAACTCCTGAATCTCGAAGTCTCAGAGCTCCTATTGACGGTCTATCTCATCCCTCAATCGATCTTAAACCACACAATCTCAGATATAGTAATTATAAAACAAAAAAGCGATATGAAGGATTTCGTCGGCAGTTTCAAGTCGTGGTCACTTGGGAAAGTGCTTTGAAGGAAGTGTCTATGAAAAATTGATTTCTGTATTGGCCTAGGGATAACATGGAAGTGTTATTTATATATATACTTCACAAGTTGAAAAGATTTGTAGCATTATTGACAATTGTTTTTTTATCATATGCTTAATTCTGACAAAATGGTCACTTGCACATTTTGCAGAATTAAGGGATTTAAACATATCATCTCAAAATGCGTATTGAAGAAATTAAAGAAGATGAGGGAGCCTCCAACCATGATAAAGAGGCCGAAGGATAAAATACCAGAATTGACAATGCATATATAGAATATAATGGATGCAAGGGCAGGGGGGAGAAAGAAACATTGTTATAAACTGTGAAGAGCCTAAAAATAGAAGTGCAGAGATACAAGGAAGAAAATGAGAGGATAATGAGAGAGAAAAGTCAGATAAATACTCAAGTTTTGTAGAGATTAAATCAGTTGCAAGTTCAAGCCAACAATGGATCAAATCAAGAGGAAGAAGGAAGGTGTCATGAAAGAAGAGATGATCATGGAAGAGTGGGTTATTCTAGAAGTGCTAGCAGAGCTCATAGACACCACTCACCTCCTTACTCAACGAGAAAGTTTTATGCATTGAAATATTCCTTAAGCAGTCCAGAGGTGTCTCATGTTAAGCACCGAAGAAGGAGACATGAGGTGGACAATTTGCAAGGAGAGTTGAGGAATCTCAAGTCACCATCCTTTGATGATGAAAGGGAAACATAAGATGATGTTGAAGCATGGTTTCTTGGAATTAGGAGATATTTCCAATTGCATAACTATTCATCCAATCTAGAAGCCATAATTTCCACCTACCACTTACATGGGAAAGATGCTATGTTGTGGGATCAACTGAATAAAGTTGAACATATTAATAAGAATATGATCACTTGGAATCAATTCAAGAATTATTTCTATAAGGAGTACCTCTCAAAGCATTTTTATGACAAGAAAATGCAGGAGTTCTTTGAAATTAGGCTGGGAAGCATGTCTATGGAAGAATATGAGAAGAAGTTCTTAGGGTTGTTAAAGTATGTTGGATTTATAAACAATGAAAAGGTGAAAATTAAGAGGTTTTTGAGTGGACTTCCAGCCTTTTATAAAGAAAATATTCGGTATGATGAGCCCAAGACCTTGACTGAGGCCATCAGGAAGGATAAATACCTGTATGAGCAAGGCTAGGGAAGAGAGTCCATGAAAAAATATTGGAAGGAAAAGAAGAAGGAGAATTTTGATCAAAGGAGGAATGGATTCAAGCCTCCTCTCAATAGGAATGAGCCTAATAAAAATCATCAAGACCAGTATGCTAAGGATGATTCCAAGAAAGAAGACTCCTTGGGAAAAAGGGGAAGCCCACCAATCCAATTTTGGGGATGCAAAGAAGATCACTTGTACAAGGATTTCCCACACAAAAATGATAGAGTGAAGACTGTACACAAAATCTAATAGGATACAACAGTCAAAGACATGGGAAGGATTTATATAGCCTTAGATGATCGACAAGTATAGTACCAATCTAACATGATCGATGTGGAAGGTAATATCATAAATCAGTTTGTTGCTATTTTAATTGATTCAGGAGAAAGTCATTGTTACATTGATCCTAAAATAGTGGATAGTTTACATTTGGAGAAAATTAATCTTGGAAAATCAATTTTGGTTCAACTAGCCATTGGAACCAAAAGGAGAATCCATGATATGGTCAGAAGTTGTTCTATAAGTCTTAATGGCGTGAATACTAGTGTTGATATAAATATCATGCCATTGGAGTCTTATGATATTCTAATTGGAATGGATTGGTTGTACAAGAATCATGTTGTCCTAGATTGTCATATCAAGACATTTACATGTCTTGATGGAGATGGAAAAAAGAGCATTGTGAATGAAGTTCCAAGACCCATCTCTATAAGGGAAATGGGTTTTCTATTTTAATTGATTCAGGAGCAAGTCATTGTTACATTGATCCTAAAATAGTGGATAGCTTACCTTTGGATAAAAGTAATCTTGGAAAATCAAGTTTGGTTCAACTAGCCACTGGAACCAAAATGAGAATCAATGATATGGTCAAAAGTTGTTCCATAAGTCTTAATGGTGTGAATACTAGTGTTGATATAAATATCATACCATTGGGGTATTATGATATTCTAATTGGAATGGATTGGTTGGACAATCATAATGTTGTCCTAGATTGTCACAACAAGACATTTACATGTCTTAATGGAGATGGAAAAAAGTGCACTATGAAAGGAGTTCCAAGACCCATCTCTATAAGGGAGATTTTAGCCTTACAACTGAACAAATGTTTCAAAAAATGATGTCAATTGTATGCAACCCATGTGGAGGAGCCAAAGTATACAAAGGGGCCAAGCCTTGAATATTTACCAGGGTTTCCACCAAAAAGGGAAATCGTTTCTCTATTGATTTAGTGCCAGGAGCTTCCCAGGTGTCAAAAACACCTTACAGAATGAGTACGCCCAAGTTAAAAGAATTACAAATGCAGTTGGAGGAATTGTTAAGAAAGGGTACATACGTCCAATTGTTTCACCTTGGGGAACACCATTACTCTTTGTCAAAAATAAGTATGGAACCTTGAGGCTGTGTATTGAATTTCGACAACTGAATAAGTCTACTATAAAGAACAAGTATCCTCTACCAAAAATTGATGACCTCTTTGATCAACTAAGAGGATCAAATATATTTTCAAAGATAGACTTGAGATCAGGATAGCATCAGGTAAGAATCAAGGAGGAAGACATCCATAAGACAACCTTTAGAACTAGGTATGGGAATTATGAGTTTGTAGTGGTGCCATTCAGATTGTCCAATGCACCAAATTTATTTATGTGCTTAATGAATGGCATATTCAGAAATTACTTGGATAAGTTTTTCATAGTATTCCTGGATAACATACTTGTCTATTCTAAGTCTAAGGAGGAGCCTAAAAATCACCTAATATAGGTATTGCAAGTTCTGAGGGAACAACAATTGTATGCCAAGCTGAGTAAGTGTTCTTTTTATCAAGAACATATCCATCACTTGGGGCACATTATTTCAGAACAAGGTATAATAGTGGATCCAGAGAATATTGAAGCCATTAGAGGATGGCCAACACCCAAGAATGTTTCAGAAGTCAAATATTTTATGGGGTTAGCTAGATACTACAAAAGATTTATAACAGGGTTCTCTAAGATTGCTCATCCCATCATTTCTTTGCAAAAGAATGGAATTAAATTTGAATGGATAGAAAAATGTGAAGAAAATTCTAATTCGCTGAAGGAATTACTTACTAGTGCACCTATTTTGAATATTGTTGACCCAAATGAGAATTTTGTGGTATGTACATATGTGTGCAAAGAAGGAATTGGTGGGGTCCTCATTGAAAATGGACCTGTCATTTGTTATGAGTCCAGAAAGCTTAAGGAACATGAGAGGAATTATTCCACACATGATTTGGATCTTGTTTCCATTGTTCACGCATTGAAGATGTGGAGGCATTATCTCATGGGAAAGAGATTTGAATTGAGAACGGACCATAGTGGTCTAAAGTATATTTTTGAACAACCAACTTTGAATTCCAGGAAAACACGATGGCTAGAATTTTTAAGTGAATATGAGTTTGATATCAAGCATATCAAAGGAAAATAAAATAAAGTTGTCGATGCACTTAGTAGAAGAGTGCATCGCATGCATGATACATTTGTCAGTATGCATCAATCAAACTTGAAGAGCATAATTTTAAATGATGTTGTTATATATCAACATTACCTATAGGTAAAGGAAAGCTTACAGCTAGGAGATGTACAACAGAAAATGAAAGAGTATGAGATGAAGGAAGATGGACTACTTATGCATAAAAATAGAATTATGTTCCTAGTTCCAAAGAACTTAGGAATTTGGTATTAAAAGAAATGCATAATGTTCCATATGCTAGACATCTCGGTTACCAGAAAACAATTACAACAATAAGAAACCAGTTCTTTTGGCTGGGAATGAAAAATGATGTTGTTGATTACATCACCATATGTATGGAATGTCAAAAAGTGAAGGCTGAGCATAGACACCCAACGGGTTGGCTACATCCATTACCAATTCCAGAGAATAAATGGGAAGTGATAACCATTTAATTTATAACTAAATTTCCAAGGAAAAAAAGGAAACATGATTCAATCATGGTAGTGGTTGATAAATTGACAAAGGATGCTCATTTTTTTCCTCTAAAAACAACTCATACAACAATTAATATTGCAGAAATTTACATGAGGGAAATTGCTAGGTTGCATGGGATACCTAGGACAATTGTCTCAGATAGAGACACTAATTTTAGTTCAAATTTCTAGAAGGGATTATCTAAAGGATTCGGTACAAATATGAACTTTAGCACACCATACCATCCCTAGTCAGATGGGCAGAAATAGAGGGTCAACCGAGTAATTGAAGAGATGTTAAGAATGTATGTGATGGATAATCCATCTATGTGGGGAGATTACCTACACTTTGTTGAGTTTACCTATAATAATGGGTATAAAGATTCATTGAATATGAGCCCATTTGAAGCCTTGTATGGTATAAAATGTAGTACCCTAGTAAGATGGGACAACCCAACAAATAGAGTGGTACCTGGGCCAGAGTTTCTCAAGGAAATGGAAGACTAGATGGTTAATATTAAGCACAATTTAAAGGCGGCTCAGGATATATAAAAGGTTTATGTTGACAAGAATAGGACAACAAGATTATTTAAAGTAGAAAGTATGTTCTTTTGAAAGTAAATCCCAAGAAGAGCTCTTTGAATTTAGGTAGTTGTACAAACATGGAAACCAAATTATGTGGTCCATTTGAGACATTGGATAGAATAGGGCCAGTTGCATACATGATTGCATTGCTTGTTTCCATGAATGCACATAATGTATTTCATGTCTCTTTACTAAATAAATATGTACATGATCCTAACCATGTTATTGAATGGTATCTAATTTAGGTAGAGACAGGGGGAGACTTTCAAGTCCATCCAGTGTGAATACTGGATATAAATGTCAAAATTCTTCATAATCAAGTTATAGAGTTGGTAAAAGTTTAGTGGACCTACTGCGGTCCTGAAGATGCTACCTGGGAGCATGAATATTCCATGCGGGAAGAGTACCCACAAATTTTTGAATAAATTTTGGACTTTTGATTCATTTTTTGTATATGCACTAAGAACAATGCCAAAATAAGGGGGAGGGGATGCAACACCCCAGGTTTTGAGCCCCCATATTAAATAATTTATTTTTACATTGTTGAGAGGCCAGAGTGCCCAAAAAATTATGAAAAGGCCAGTGTGCCTAATAAATATAATGTTTTGATTGCTATTAATAATAAATACATAATTGGATGCTAGACGAACAAGGACTAGAGTTATAAGGGACTATGATTCCACAAGAGAGGGGGATTGAGGGGCTAAGTAATTATTTATTTTATATTACCCATTTTGTGTAATGGGGAGGGGGAAATCAGTTACATGAACTCTTGGGGGAATTCCAAGAGGTTCTTGATCCCCACAAATTACAAAAACCCATCCCTGGTCCGTGGAAGGGGTTCCCCGGGTTGGATAATTCTTTCATTAATTTTGGTCATTCACTCACTCTCATTCCCATCCCCATTATGGTGTTGTTTCTAGTCACCTCACGTGTTCATTCACCCACTTTTTTCACTGTTCATCCTCTCTCATGGAGTCTATAGTCCATTCATTCATTCACTCACTCACCTTTCCTCATTTTCATGTCTTGGCTTGGGAAAGGAAGAAAAAATGTTAAAGAACAACCACGATTGTTGGATATAGAGATTGATGGTGTATCCATCCATGATTGGAGGCTTGCATGTCTAAGATGATTGGAATGTGTTCAAATTTGATCACAACTACGAGTCCTTAGAGTCCCAAAATGGAGATTCTGGACCAACTTCACTAGAGCCATGGAAGGAGAGGGATTACTTAAGGGACTGCATGGTAGAGAAGGGTGGAGGTCCATTCTCTTGGGTGGTGTAGGATGGGTAGAAGACAACTGAGTACTTGGATTTCTGTGAGTGCTAGAGAATCCTGTGTGAGCTTGAGTGCTGACTGGTTTGGGAAGCCAAGTAACACTCTGGAACCATCCGTGTGGATTCATAACCCTGGATCAGGGGTGACATTTCTATTGAAACTTGGAACAACAGTGTTTACAATTGGGTGGAACGTCCTTGGTTTGTAGCCAGTTGGTGTATTCCTTTATAAAAGATAAGTACCCTCTGTTAGGGTTTCTTTTTCTTGTGTTTTTATTTCCGTTGTGTATCAAATTATTATACCTGAGATTGTACCTATAATATGCATGCTTTCTAGTTAATGTTGTGCATGGTATATTGTGCATGTATTTTATGTTGTGGTATGAATCTTGATCATTGCATGTATGTATTTAATGCCTCTTTATTAATTAATTGTTATCAGAGATTCAAAATCATCCAAGAGGTACGTTCTTGGTGTGGCATGTCTGTCTTGTGGGAGGATGGGTATGTTACAGTTTGGTAACATAGTAGAATTGTAGTGGTGTTTCCTGACTTGGTTGGTCAGGGACGTTACATAATCGTGAAAACTTTATACTGTTGGAAATAAATTTCAATGTAGAAGATGATGGTACAAGTTTCAATGATTTAAGGTTTCTACGTTTTCCCAAGAAATTAAAATATCAGTCAGCTTCATTTTTAATGGGAGTGCATGACAACTCAACTTCACCAACTCATGTATTGAGATCCGGGCGATAGATTTGGGAAAAAAATATATCTATGGAAATGTAATATAATGAATATAATATCACAACTTGTTTCCATCGCTAAAAATTTGATTTTCAATTATAGAAAATTAAAACATAGTACCTCATTTAAAAAGGGGAAATTAATTAATTTTTTGAAAATAAAGTTTAATTATAAACTTTTATTAAAAAGGGAAAGGGACCCATTTTAGATATGTATATATTGATGATATAATTTCATTAATGAGGCTTTAATTAAAGATAATACTTCAAGAAAATAATTGTATGGGAAATTCAAGAAGAGGAAAAACCCTAACTACTCAAGTAGTTAGAAGATCTCATTCTAAAAAGAAAAGAATGGCTTCATCAAGTGTTCCAAGAGTCATAATCGTCAGAGGGGCAGGGAAGGATAGCAGAGGAAGAAGAATGTACAACCACAAATGTATATCCAAGATTCTTATCAATGAAGAGATATCTCCATCTTCTCCAGTTTTTCTATTCTTCTACACCATTTCTCATAGCTTTATGCTTAAGTCTCTGAGTTGGGCACAAGGTTGAGTTCTTGAGTGTTATTCTTGTATTATTCTGTTATATTTTTCTTGTATGATCATGGAGTGTTTACATCCATGTACATGACTTTCAAAACTTTTGTAATGAAGAATATTTTTCATGAATAGACTCTACAAATAATTGTTTCAGGGTTGATTTCGATTGTATCTTGTAACTTTGAGTCTTAAGTATGAGGTATTTGGGATTGACATATCAAATTATCTTTTGACCTTGATAGTAGTACTCTTTTAAAATTATTTCAGATGATCAAATTATTCTCTCCTATTTTTCGCGAAGAAGACATGGATGCACTTATATATGATTAAGAATATTGTGTATGTGATGTTGATCATATAAAATTTTTGATGTCGAAGCCCTCCTTAAATCTTTTCAAATGTTTAAAAACTTCTTGCTGCATACAAAGATCATATTAGGTTATTGAAGAACCATATCATTTCATACATTCAAGCAATAAATACCTAGGGTTTACTTCCTAAGTATTCTCCTAATCCAAGATATCATAGATATATATTTTTTACAAAGAGGATTACCACCTCTCTAAAAATGCATGGGGACTCATATCCTTGTGAGCTTGTCGTTTTGGTTCTGATGGATTCAAGCGTCAACACCTCCTTAATTTTTTCAAAAAACTTGGTTTCTTCTTGACTCCAAGAAAATTCTTCCTTCCTTAATAAGTTTTTTAGAGATTCCACTATTTGACCATAGTTCTTGACAAAATTATGGTAATATCCTATCAATCGTAAGAATATTCTAAGTTTCTTCAAGGTTTTTGGAATTGGCCATTCCCTCTCAGATTTAATTTTGTTAGGGTCCACTTTTACACCTTCATGAGATATAATATCACCCAAATATTCCACTTCCTAAACCCCAAAGGAACACTTGGAAGGATTTGCATAAATTTGTTGCTCTTCTGAAAGTTGTAATACTATATAAATATGTTGTACATTCTCTTCCCAATATTTGTTGTCGATTAGTATGTCATCAAAAAATACCAACACAAATTTTCTAAGGAAGGGTTTGAAAATAGAATAATCAATCTTTGAAATGTTGATGGTGCATTAGTAATACCAAATGGCATAACCAAGAACTCATAATAACCTTCACATGTTCTAATGTTTGTTCTAGGAATGGAATCCTACATCTTTCTGATTTGATGAAATCCTGAACAAAGATCCATCATATTAAAGAAAATTTGTCCATGAAATTCATCTAATAATTCACTAATGACATGAATAGGAAACTTATATATGATGGTCATTTTTTTGAGCTATCTATAATATAGACACATATGACATGAACCATCCTTCTTCGTAACTATCACTACTGGCAAAGAGAAAAAAATTGGCTAGGTTGAATGATGCATGTTTCTAGAATTTCATGGATTATATGCTCAATCTCACTCTTCTATACATATCGATACTTTTAAGGCCTAATGTAACACCCCTGTTTCCCCCATCTTGTAATTAATCATTAATAATGATTACCATGCTATGGCATGTGAACAATGTAAATGTATTATTCTTTATATTTCCAATGACTAACCATGGGGGTGAATCCTTGAAGTACTGACCATGATATCATTAAAGGAAAGAGTGAGGAAAATATATAGAGGGTTCATTATGTCAAAATGACCCAAACTCTCTTTGTTGAAATAATAATCCTTGTCTAGATTTCAAGGAAAAATTAGTTAATTAGAAAAGCACTGGTGGTTGAACAATAAACTACCCCCATGAATGGAAGCATGGAGGGTCTGGGTGAGGATACGTAAAAGTTTTAGCCCAAAGTACCACAGAGTGTAGTTTTCCTACAAGCCCAAACTGACCCGAGTTTCTTCTGAAATAAGGAACAAGACATGTATAGAACCTTCCCGAGGAGGAAAAATGCATGCAATGATACATATGAGGGAGGAAAATAAGGGGACACACCGAGAGGGGGTGTGATACCCAGATATAAAGAGAGAAAGAGGAAGAGTTCATGAGGATATCGAGCTGAGAAGAAGCACTGGAAGATTAAGTTGTTCTAGTTATTGGAGAGAACAAGACAAATGATCTCTGAGAATTTGCAAAAAACATAATCTAAGCAGAAGGTCGATAGCTTGATGCTGAGGGGGCATCTGATAAACCTCGTAGAAGCCGTGAAAGAGAAAGAACCTCTTATAAATTGAAAAAGTTTCGTAGTGATATAATTGTAAATTTGTTGAACCTGCACATAATAGATCTAGCTAAACAATAATACACACATTTACAGAGAGAATTGGAAAAGGAAGAAGAAGGAGAGAAAGAATGGAAGAATTCTCATTAACCATTGTGAATAATGAATAATTTACACATGATATACTCTGTATATCTAAATGAGTTCAACTTGAGGTGAACCAATTCACCATATTGGTGGTCTAGAGTGATCTTGACACACACCAGTAGTTACGAGAGTGAATTGCCACCTATTCTAGTCTCTCAGGCAGTTACAGGAGTGAACTGCCACCTAGTTGAGTTAACTAGTCAACTAGTCTTCAGTTAACTGACTGAACAGAGAGTGGTGAGGAGTTAATTGAGGGAATCAAGGCTAATGTGCCACTCTGGTGATGATACCAAGGCAAGGTCCAATTAGCATGGTGATGATCCCAATGTTTCATGGTGATGATCCCAATGCAACATCTAAACTCAACTCAACTAGTCAAACTGAAGTGTCAACTGAAAGAGAATATTC
>ML784722.1:608018-622785 GCA_009831015.1 Picea engelmannii | reverse complement strand
TATATATATATATATATATATATATATATATATATATATATATATATATATATATATATATATATATTGTCGAACTGTTGTGGTGATTGCATGAATGGAGACTTCACATGTTGGTTTGATGACTTACCATGGATTTGTAGAAGATTCTACACCTCTTTCCAATTGTATTGATTTTCCAACAACTCCAATTAAACTTTTTGTTGGTGTTGATAAGGAGATTTTCCATGTGAGGCATTGTTTGAAGATATTACACCATGAGGTTCATAATTCCATGGTTCCCCTTGTTGAAATCCCATAGCTAAAAGAATCTATGTCGTAATCTGCAGTGTTTCCCTGGTATTAACAATAAAATGACCTACCTCCTTTTTCAATTTGAAAGTCACCGTATGTTTCTTTGTCACAAAATGAACTTCATCTGTGTTTAAACTTTGCCTAATATATTCAAGAGAATAAATTCTAGGAGTTAAGAAAACATGTAACAGGAAAGGACAAAGTTGGTAACCATAAACCCTTATTTCAGTGTAATGCTAAAAACTATAACAATCTCCTATTCTTTTGTCTAGACTCAACTATAAGAGTTTTTTACACTCAGGAAATATTCTAGGGGTATTTTTTTTTAATATGATTTGGTATACTTTAGACATAAGTAGTTAATATAGTGATGAAATCCAACATTTAGGGGTATCTTCTTAATGATAGGAGTCCAGTTAATGATTGAATTAGGGTTACCATGGTCATCTTCAATTTTCAACCCTAGATGAAAAAAATGGGGAGATTATGTAAATAGGAAGAGGTGAACCAAATATGACTGATATCTGAAGCTTCGAAGGGATTCCAGTTCAGAGAGTTGATAATGAATTTGGTCTGCTAGAAATTGGGGAAAATTAAATTTGGTAATGGGACTAGTCGTAATTGGACATATAGAAGCCATGATACCTAACCCAAACTAATCTATAATTAAATAATCATTTTGCTTCAAAATCATATAAATCATGGAAATAATCTTTCGAGAGTTCTCGGAAAATAATTCAGATTGCATGACAGTATTATCATCAAGGACGTTAAGCTTTTTGCACAGATATTACTATATCATGGTAACCCTCTTCTTAGGTTTAAGTTCTGTGAAACATCTTGCTGATATAAGCTTATTTAATGGCTCACTATCTAGATTCAATGGCCATATCAACATTTTAAAAATTGATTGAGGGGTTACCTCGATAATAACAAACCCATAAGTGGAAAGTCTAGTTCATTTTGAGGGGATATAATTTTCGGCACACCAAACCGGAAATTCCAACAATTGATAGACCTAGGGTATCAAAAATTTAAAGAGTTCAGATCCCCATGCATAGTAATGGTCAACCATATTGGAAAAGTTTTCTTTTACTTGCAAGTAAAAGAGGTTCATTACTTGATCTAGATGTTGTTTCTTTTTATTATATGTCATATTGGAAAAGGTTTTGTTTTACTATGCATGGGGACATGGCGTTATGAAAATTAGTGTCAACCATATTCTTTCGAAAGACAAGACATGGCCAAATATTTCTTTATCTTTGTCGACTAGGTCTTCTTCTACGATATTTGTATTTTTACTGGTTTCTGAGGTTTGAGAAGACTACATTTTCAAATGAAGACTAAAGAATAAGAGGATTCAGATTTACCCATGCAGACATGGATTGGATCTAGTATCAAAATATAATGACAATGGAAATATTTTCAGGAACAATGAACCTGATGCTCAAACCCTTTGATAATTTAAAATGAAATGATAATTTGACCTTTACCCCATTTTTTCATTGAAAAGAGATACATGTTGTTGTTTGATTGGAGAAATATTATTTTCAAAATGAATAAAATGATTATTTACCTTTTCTCCAGTTGACGTCATGATTGGACACATGTATACCTTCTGTTAATTTCGTGGGAGTGGATTTGGTTAAGTTAATCACATACTCCGGGGGCCTAAATTGATGGATGAACTCCATGTTGCAAACCTTGCAAATCTTAACCTTCGGGTAAATTTTTTCACCCCCCCTCCCCACTTTTGATTAAACGTCAAGCATACGAGGGTCGGGAGAAATCTATTGTGGGTTGTTGATCTTTAAGTGGATAGGCACAATTAGATCTGAAAACAAAGAACACATTCTATTAAAATAATACACAAATAAAGTTTATATAATAAAGTTAAAACAATTTGCAGAGGTTTTGGTCCAAAACTTTGATTTATTTAATAAAAATAACAGTGATCTAATAAATTTAAAATTCCTTAAAGATATTTTATTACTTAAAAAAAAAAAGTGAAATTTATTCAAACTAAAATATTGATAAACCATGATCCTAGGTCCTAAAGAAATCTAATTTTTATGAAAATTTAGGTTATGTTACAACAACTTAATAAGGGTTTTTATACTTAACATGGGGCATTTTCTAAGGCTTAATAATATTCATCATTTTCAGATACGACATATAATAAAAAGAAACAACATATAGATCAAGTAATGAACCATTGGCTTTATGAAACACCTTATGCTTGTCTATACACTAATTTTCATAACGCCTGAACTTTTTCTAGTTGAAACATTGAAATTTCGTTTGATTGTTTCTTTTGTTCTTAAATTATTTTTGGTTGATATCTAAGGTAAATCTTCTTCGTTATGAGACACAAAATTATTTTCTTTTAGAAGAAATGTGTTTTCTTTTGAAAGAAGCACATACCTTAGCATTTATTATAATGATATTTTTCCATGGCATATATTTTCTTCGTGGTTGAGAAGAAGAACATATTTTAGAGTTTACCATATTTTGTAGACTATCAATAGTTTTATCCACCTTCTTATTATTAGATGCATTTGTAATAACTGATTCAAAAACTTGATAAATTGTTACAAGGTCATTGAAATCACGATTACTAGATGTACATTGGCTTATCATATTCACAGGAGGATAAATGATGACATAATAAGTTTTCATTATAAGGTCATTCATGCCATCAAAGTGATATAATAGATCTTGCATATATTGAAAATATTTATCTTTCAAAGATATGGTATATATATGCTATGAGAAAAACAAGGTTTTCTTTTTTCTTTCTTCTTATCAATTAGATATCCAACAAATTCATTGATCATAGCCAATATTCATCTTTCAAAGATATGGTATATATATGCTATGAGAAAAACTAGGTTTTCCTTTTTTTCTTCTTATCAATTATATCTCCAACAAATTCATTGATGATAGCCATCACAAGATGAGTAGGATCACCATTGAAGATATGAAATTTATTTTCAATAGTAATGGAATCCCAAAACCATTTCATAATACCAATGAAACTAAATGTTAACAAAATAGGTACTTCGAATGCATCGTTTCTCAAAAACACCATTTGAGTATTTTCCCATCCTTCCATATGATGGAACATTTCTACAATTTCATTCTTTGATCTATTATTTGTAGTACAATCAATATTTTGAAAATTTTCAGTTCTATTTGTTGACAATAGGGATACATAAATCATCTCTTCATCAATCACAACCTTGGTAGGAATTTTTGTAACCATTTTAACACAATTTTTGTCAATAACTCTAGTGTCACTTCTAGCTTTCTTTTTTTCACGTTTGTGCTTCATTTATACTAGAGTAAAACCTTAAATGAAATAAAACAAATTATCTATATAACTGCTTTAACCATCTTTACAACCTTTTATTTTTATTTGGTAAAAGATGCATTGTTCTCTTTGTTTTCTCCATTCTTTTCTCACAATTCTTGATATAAGGAAGTAATTTAAGTCCAAGATAAAGGATTAACCTTGGAAAGAAAAGCAATTGACAATTTGTTTTCATTTTCATTTTTTTTTAAGGTTTTATTTTCTATTTTTCAACTAGATATATAATATTGTCCATTTGTTATTATATTTTAGTCATAAAAGTAGTTAGAGAAGAAGGACATACTTTTTATAGTTTTTGTGAAAATACACACTAATGTACTTCTATAGAAATATTTTCTACATTATTGAAAAACCATGTAAGAGCTATATTTTCCCTATTCTATAATTACATTAAGGGCTTATATCATCTAAACTCTATTACAAGAGATTCTATATTTTGTAGAAAAGTTTACTCTGAAATATTTGGACCACATTTTGTAGGAATTTTTACTCTGGAATATTTTGACAACAAGAACAAATATCCTCAAGCAATAACTCTTCATGTTATGTAACTTATATTATCATGAGGAATAAGATGTTATGTTCTTCATTTTCTCATGAAAGTTTATATGTATTTTTATTTTCCACCCAATCATCATAACTATGTGATTGGTAGGACTATGCACTATTTCTCTACATTTTTTGGATTTCGTGTTATCATTTCAATCTAGACTTATTCATGTAGGTAATCCAATATATTCTATTCGGAATTGGAAGGAAGGTTATCCCTAAGGTACATGCATGATTTGGAGTTATCTAATCTATGTACGTTAGAATTTTTAGGGGCATATCTTTTAGTTAAAATTCATCTAGAGTATATTTATAGTTCATATTTTGGGAACATCTTATTCTTTTTAAGAAATTGTAGAAGAAGTAATATGTTTTCTTCACTATTATTTTTTCCTTTCAATTGGTCATACATTCCATTATGTTTGAGGGTATTTGTAACATTGTATACAACTCTACAATCTAAGCCAAAATGCTCGCTTTTATGATGCATGGAAAGACCAAATGTTTGGACATGAGAACTTAAAACATCTAAGATATTAGAACATGGAAGAGAAATTTGAAAGTTATAATATATAGTCAAATATATAGGGCCATCATGTAATGGTGTTTGTGTGGTGTTAGCACTAGAAGTTACACCTAAACTATTGTAGGTGTAAGCCTAATACCCATCATAATTTGAATAATTAAATTAATTTTATGGTTGGTGGATTAGAAAGAAAGAGAAAAACATATTGTTTGCAAAGAAATTCTATTGGACATGTTGTCATAACATTCTAAATATCAAAGAAAATCAAGATTCCTACCAGAAAAAAATGGCTATATAATGATGAATAGAAGAATGAAGTAGATAAAACTAAATATAAATATTCATCAATCAATGATCCTCTTTGCAAAATGAATAAAAAAAATACTTGAATAAAAATTATGAAATAAGGCAATCACTGCAAATCCTTTGCATCTTATGAAACTCCTACCCATGAACAACCATTTATACTCAATGTCTTAAATTCATTCAAGAAATATGCAAATGTAAAATGGAAAATAGAGAAAACATAATTTGATAGTAATAGCTCTCATGAATCTCTAATTTCATAAATGTTACATTCTGATATGCCCAACAAGCTTATAAATTAGCATACACAACTAGACTTCCCCTGCAACTCTCTCGAGATCAACCCCTTATTTTGGAGTCCTCTTCCCCATTAAATAGAAAATTACATCAAGAATATCTCTATGAGGTCGCAACCTACTCCATCCATTGGATTATGTGCCTTAGAGATATGTGGCAAACATAAAATCCAACTAATTCCTTGATTCTTGGAAACTGTCTTTTAGAATAAATGCAACTACAACCATCTCATTGCATAGAGATTCAGTGGAGTTGACTATTAGGTACAAGTGCCCCTTGGTGTCTAAATGATCTCTGAGAATCCATTCGAACCTCCTCAGACAGGTGGAAGCCCTCCTACAACTCATATTTATCATACTATTAGAGTTTGCAACACAATTTCAGGATTTGTTGCAAACTTTCCTTTAGGTGATGTTTTCAAATTTTCTTCAAAACAACAAACTGGGTTGGGCTGAGTTTTTATCAGAAAGTCAATGATATTATGATTCATCTCCCTAAATTTTTTTAGAAGAACCCAGATCGACATTTAAAAGTTCTGATGAAAATACTATTCTATTGTGTACTAATTTGTTGTAAACTGTTTCAATTTAGTTCACAATGCACAATCAAGTTCACAATGCATAGTCAAGTTTGCAGTTCACAGTCAAGTTTGCAACACACAGTTAAGTTCGCAATGCACAATCAATTTTGCAGCGCACAGTCAATTTCACAACACATAGTCAAGTTTGCAGTGCATAGTCAAGTTTGTAGTGTGCTATATTGAAATTGACAAACCTGCCCCTTAAAACCGACTTGAAGAACATGATGAATAAATGGCACTGAAAACAACAAGATACCCCTTTCCACATTTCCAAAGCATAATGATATGTGATTACTGCATGAGGTACTTTCTTGATTCACTGCAAATGTTTAGGAGAGTCTCTTGACTCCTGAACATTCTATGTGTTAACATATGGCTGCATGGGGGATGGCATGCTTCTTGTGATATGCCAAGAACATTATTGTTCCAGTGCCTTCTCCATTGGGCTATGGAGTCTTATTGTTGATCTACTACAAACCAAGGAACTAAAAGAAACAAAAATGCTCGTATGATGAGCTTATTCCCCTACTTCTAACCTGATCTCTCAGATGATTGATCAAGTGAAATAAAAAATCTAGTACAAACATGAAAGGACATTTTATACTGATTGAATTTCTTGCATAGCCCTAATTAATGGAAATTCAAATTGAAAATTAAATCCAATCTGAAAACTCATCCACTTTGAAGAACCAATTTCACTGATTGATTTTAGGTAACTCATAAAGGTCTCTTTCTTCGATGTTTCCAACAGAAATGTAAAAGGATCTTGAAGAATATGTGTGAATACCACTTGTTTATCGATAAAAAGGAAAGGATAAAATGTGTCTATAGTTTCTTCATGTTCAAAATTATAGAGTAACATACAAGCTTCTTTCTTCACTATACCCTTTTCTTCAAACACTGATGGTTCTTGTTCTATGTTTTCAAATGCAAGATCATTCTCAGAACAAATGGAAACAATCTGATTATTTTCCTTATCATGCATTTCAACCTCAATAAATTTCTCCATATAGAGAACCATAGGATCACTAATAACATGGAAAGATTGTTGTTGACTTATAATGTTATCATTATGTTCCAAAAAACTTGTGTGATTTTGTAGCTCAATTCTCTCTACTCTATAAGAAACTTCAAATTTTTCTTTCAAAAGACTAAATGAAGAAAATCATAAGGGAAATGAATTACCTCCAACTAAGTCATAGTTTTCCCTATGATTGAGGTCATAACTGTCATAAATGGGATGAATGTGTTCATTAAACTACTGAAAATAATCTTTTTTTGGATGAAAGAATATTACTGATGTTTTTTAGAAATCAACCTCATCATAGTCAATTTACTCATCATATACAGGAAAACTAAAGGCTTCTTGAAGATCATAAATAACAAAGTTAGAGACAACAACTTTCTCCTTAATATTCTTTTCTACCAACTCCTTATCCTTAACTTGATCTGAAAATTTTCCATGGGCTCTGAAATTATCCTCAACTTCTTGAGCTTGAATGGACATTTGCTACAAGGTGACAAACCTCCTTTCTAGGAGAAGAAGAAACAAATATGGATGAAGAGCTATTACATAACATAGTCTAGCAACAACTTTAGGAGGTCATATATCTAAAGTAATGTTGCAATAAAAAATATAAAATATCATGTTGAAAATAGAAAGAGATTCATCCTCCCCTATTTTCAAATCATAAAACTCAGCAAAGCACTAGTCAAGATATTTTTCCTCTCCCGGGTTCCTTGAAAATGCACCAAACAACTCATCCCATGAACCAATGGAACCAACCTTTAGATTTTTAAAACACAAAGAAGCATCTCCAACCGAATATTTGGAAAATAACCTCATAGCAACATCCTAATGCATGATTTCCAAATTGTCAATGACATTATGAAAATATTGCAAATGCTTCTCACCTATAATATGATTTTATCCAACAAAAAGAGAAAGATAATCTAAAAAATTGGGAGGGTAAGGATGAAGAGAAGATGGCAATTTTAAGGGTTTAAACATCTTTTCTCTTTTTCTGGACTAAACATCAATAGGCTAAAAGTGAGGTTTAATGGATTGATTGAAAATTCTAACATTGGTGGTAGAAGATGGTACTATGATAAGAGAAGGTGGTGAATCAGTTGTATCATTCACATGGTTACATGGTTGATCATGTTCAGGAAGGATTTGAATACAAACATTGTTCTCATATGTTTTAGATGAAAGACTAGGGTCAACATCAACTATGTAAGAGAATGCAGACCTTCTTATTTCAAAGAGGGATATACAATGGTAGGCTTATGGTCATCAGAGTAAAAAAAGAAAAGGATGGTTCTCCTTATATATGAAGGAAAGGACAGGAAAGAACTGATAAAAAAAGAATATGAACTCTTGAAGAAAAAGTATATTTTGATACATGGACTTCTTATGTCTTCCTTCTATTTTCTATTTGAGCTCGTTCCTCAGTGGAGTCCTGTAACTTGATTTGAATCACCAGTAAGTTATTCAAATGTGTGGAGTTTCCATGGTGAAAAATTGTATTCTGTTCTATCATCAATCCTTTCTCACCATCAAGAACTGATAGCATTCTTTTTCATGCATCCCAAGGAATATATTTAACTTCGTCCCAAAAAACAATGCCAAAAATGTTAGCACTAGAAGTCACATTTAGATTGTTGTAGGTGTAATCCTAATACCCATCAAAATTTTAATAATTAAATCAATTTTATGGTTGATGGATTAGCAAGAAAGAGCAAGAAAGAAAAAACAGACTATGTGTAGAGACATTCCATCGGGCATGGAGTCATAACATTATGCAGATCAAAGGAAATCAAGTTGCCTACTAGACAAAAGGGCTATATAATGATGAACAAAAGAATGAAGTAGATAACACTAAGAAGAAATATTCATCAAGCAATTATCCTCTTTGAAAAACGAATAAAAAGAATCCTTCAATATAAATCATGAAAGAAGGCAATCACTGCAAATTCTTTGCAACTCATGTTTCTCCTACCCATGAACAACCATTGATCCTCAATGTATTAAATTAATTCAAGCAAGATGAAAATGTAAAATGGAAAACAGAGAAAACACAATATGATAGTAACAAATATCATGAATCTCTAATGGAAAAACTATTACATTCTTATATGCCCAGCAGGCTTACAAATCAGAATACACAGCTAAACTTCCCCCAAGATCTATCATGCTCAAGCCCTTATTTTGGAGTCCTATCACCCATTAAATAGAAAATTACATCAAGAATATCTCTAGGAGGTCACAACCTACTCCATGCATTGAATTATTTGCCTTAGAGATATGTGGCAAACAAAAAATCCAACTAATTCCTTGATTCCTGGAAACTGTCTTTTAGAATAAATGAAACTACAACCAGCTCATTGCATGGAGATTTAGTGAAGCTGAATCTTAGGTATATGTTTCCCTTGGTGTCTAACTGATCTATGAGAACCCATTCCAACCTCCTCAAACATGTGATATCCCTCCTACAGTTCAGATTTATCAGACTATTAGAGTTTGCAACGCAATTTCAAGATTTTAAACAAACTTTCTTGCAGGTGATGTTTTCCACTTTTCTCCAAAACGACGAACTAGGTCCGGATGAGTTTTGGTTAGAAAGTCAATGATATTATGATTCATATACAGAAAAAAATTTAGAAGAATCCATATCGACATTTAAAATTTATGATGAAAATACGATTTTGTTGTGTACTAATTTGATGTAAATCGTTTCAATTTAGTTCGCAGTGCACAATCAAGTTCACAACACACAATCAAGTGTGTAGAGCATAGTTAAGTTTGCAGCACATAGTTAAGTTCATAGTGCATAGTCAAGTTTTCAGCTCGCTATATTCAAATTGGCAAGCCTGCCTCTTGAAACCTACTTGAAGAACATGATGGATAAGTGGCACTAAAAACAATAAGATAACCCTTTCCACATTTCCAAAGAATAATGATATGTGATTAGTGCATGAGGTACTTTTTTGATTTGCTGTGAAGTTTTAGGAGAGTCTCTTGATTCCTGAACATTCCATGTGTTAACACATGGATCCAAGCAAGGAATCAATGAACACATGATGTATTCAATCCATGAGTCCTAGGGATGATTTTAGGGGCTAAATTTCGCTCATGGGCTAATTTTCCATGGTTTTTCCCAAAAAAAGATTCACTATTCTAAAAATGCTTCGCCCAAATTATATAGGATAAAATTATTTTACCTAAAAAATCGCCAAAATTTTAGACAAACTATATAAAATCCTTATAAGTTTGAATATTTTTATAAAAATATCACCAAGCATTTTGTAGTTGGCATATGAAGGATTAGTAAGATTCACCAAGGTTTCTAGATTTTAAAATAATTTTCCATTCTTAAAATCATATGTGCATGACACATGATACAACTAAAGCATTGAGGACAGAAAAAAACAATGGAGTAATTCCTATCTAAACACAACCCAAGTGCAATAATTGTTGACGTTTATAGAATCGGATAAGTACTTCAACATTGGTTTTTTGTCTATCTTGTGGAACTCATCCTTAATACATCTCAAGACTTAGGAAATTCAATTTAGTAAAGTTATCATTAAAGTGAATTCCTTTACATGATTAATTAATTTTAATTTAATGTAATGACTATATATTTGGCATTACTGAATTAAATTAAATCTCAATCATTGATTTAAAGTATTGTTGAGATCTAATCTCACCAATTGATCACTTTTTGGATCTAAGGTTTTGGATATAGAGTAAACTCAACATCATAAAAGGAAGCTAATGAGAGAGTAGAAGACACACACATAGTGAGATAGTGAGATCTCATTGACTGGGCAAAGAAGGACTTCCATCAAAGTGTGAAGGGCTAGGATCCAAGGAAGGGAGAAAGGGGAAGCAAATATATAGCATCGACCAAGTTAGAAGGACATATATTGAGGTGTGTTAGGCTAGGATATACATTGTTTTTCATTACTCCTTAGATGGGTCGTTATACCAGGACAAGAGACATATTTTATCTTAATAAAATCAACAAGATACTAGTTTTTCTAGGGTATTTTCCCAGAAAATTACGTGTGAAAATGTGTATAGTTTCAAGTTGTGATTATACATATTTATTTATGTAAACTGTTAAATCTCGGCTGCGTTTTTTATTCATTAAATCTGTGTAATACATTTATTATTGCAATGTATTTGCTAGGAAGTAAGTTGTCGAGTTTTGGGTCTCAAATTTAACATGATATTAGAGTCGAGACTCTAAAAAGGAAACCAGGTTGCATAGAACATAATTTTTTTCATGCATGGACATTTGTTTTTTCATTTCTGTAGGAAAAAAATGGTGGGGTTGGGGGAAAACAACGAAAATATTCTTTTACTTCTGCAAAATAGCAGAAATAATTTTGTTTTTTCTACAAGATGAAAAGAAAAAAAGGCAGGGTCATGTGTTCATCGTACAAGTCGTAAAACCACAGTTGTGTAGTAGTACAATGCAATTTTTCTAGCAGCCGTGGTCGTTGGGAGAACATGTAGAGAAACTAGGAAACTGGACGCAGGTGTTGATTAAGATCGAGCTCCAGGTATTGGGTAATGGGAAGCAACATAGGAGAGCCATAAGGTAGCAGAGTGTGCAACCACAGGATGCGTGAAGAAAAGGAAATAACATCCAAAGCCGCTAGCAGGAGGCCTCCATAACTGCTAGTTGTGCCATGGAAAATATTCATTAGGGCCTGACAGACTGGAACAATCGCGAAAATCCGCTAGGGCATGGGACATGCCATGAAAACTGCCAACAAGGCCAAGTGCAGTCACCAGGTTGTACGACAGTCAATGGGTAGTTGCAGAGACCATCAACTAGCTATAGAAATTGTGGGTAGGTAGTGGGTAATCCACAAGGGCCTCGATCACACTACAAAAGGTATGGGCAACAAGTTCAAGAAGAAGGCGATCAGTACGAGTAGAGGGAAGTGGATCTAGGAAGAAAGAAATAGGCTTGGGAAGCAAGTAGTGGGTCTGGGCAATGTGCATCATATCTAGGAAATGGGAAGCAGAGTCTCGGGAAGCCAAAGATCAATTTTGTGCTTGAAGGACTAAGAACAAATTCTTCAGTTTAACATTCCTAAAGGACTAGGCAAATTTTTAGTAAGTTATATTTCTTGTAAAAAATTATGATTTGGAGATGGTCACATCTAGTTTGAGGTTTTAAGACACGCTAGAGGGTGCATCAAAATTCAAACCTTAGAAGGAAAGGGTCACATTGACTTTGATGGAGAATGAATTGTGGAATTTTTCTAACACAATCGTGACCCCACTAACGGATCCAAAGGACCTGGCTTCCCATGAGTTAAAGGATGTGAAATTCAGGAGGATCATCATATATGCAGTGAAGGATCATTTGATTCCTCACATATATGAAAATAAGTCATCGAGGGAGATTTTTGTAGCATTGACGAATATTTTTCATAGTAGCAATACAAATAAGAATATGGTGTTCATGGAAAATGTCAAAGACACCAAAATGACCAGATCAAATCCAATAACCAGTGATCTCACCAAGATCACTCAAGTATGTGATTAGTTGGTATATATTGGGGAAGTCATGACAGATGAAGAGTTAGTGAGGAGGGGCCTAAATGGTTTCTCTAAGCCATGGGCCCCATTCATCAAGGGAATTATGGCATAGGAGAAACTTCCCAAGTTTGATAGGATATGGGATTATTTCATCCAGGAGGAGATTCAGGAAGAATCTCTAGTAGGCCAATAGGTTGATACTGATGAGAATCTATCCCTTGCTAGTTACGCAAGGAGAAGAAAGGGAATTATAGGTGGAGAGTCAACTCCACAGGCTGGAAAGAAGAAGGATCTGAGCAAAATGAAATGATTTGAATGCCACAAGAGTGGACACTATGCTTCACATTGTCCAGAACAAAAATATAAAGGGAAGGGTAACTATCATCAGGTTGCAAAATATACGTAATCTCAAGTCAAGGAGTTTGCTGAGAAGTTCAAGAAGTAATTATTGTTACTCTCTTGTCATTTTTGCAGAGATTCTAGTAGTGCCTGGTTCGTGGATAGTGGGGTTTCCCGTCACATGATGTAGACACATGATTTTTTCACTGGTTGGTCAGAGACAGACTTAAATCTACATGTGGAGCTTGGCACCAATGCCAAGTGTAGTCTAGAGGGAATTGGGCCAGTCAAGTTCCAGATAGAGTTAGGAGGTTCTCTAGAGGTGGAATGTGTGTTGTATGTACTAGAGATTCAAATGAATTCTCTCTCAGTTTTGGAAATGGAGGACAATGGATACACCATGTTTTTCAAGAATGGTTGAGTTCTTAATCAGCTAAAAGGATCTGACATAAACTCATCTTGAGTTCTTGGTTTCTAATCTAAAAATGAAGAAGACTTGTATTATTGAAATTATTTGCAAGTAAAATTTATGTGTTGAAGTGCAAATGGATCAACTTTGCAACACAACTTTAATAGGATTTACTCATTCAAGATGCATATAAACAACAACAATAACAGTGAATAGAAAACACATAACACAACAAATGATAAAGGAGTTCACCCCTCTCTTGGGCTACATCTTCTGGTCCAGCTTCCAATGGATCATTTGTATTATTTGCTCAAAGTGTTCAAAAATGTGCAATGCTCAAAATGCCAAATAGACTGCTCCAATGGCTTTACAACATCCAAAAACCCCTATCTAGGCTTTTTCGGCACCTCGTTTGGCCAAAAATTGAAGAAGATAGGCTTCCTGGAAGTCCCCCTTCAAACTCGTTGTCTTTGCATCTACAAAACGCACCCTTCTTGGCTCAACCTAGCCCACACGCATATTTAAGCGTTAAAAAATAGCACCGGGCACAACTGCACGACCGGTACAAACTGTCGAATGGTTATGCATTGGCCTTTAATCGTCCAAGGCCCACAGGCACATAGCCGCCATGTGACCTCGCGCACATATAAAAAAGGGCCGAGTCCAAACCATAGGACAACGGTCGGCACACCAATGGTTCTATGCACAACACATGTGATCGGGATATATTAAAAGGGCTATGTTAAAACACATAAGCGTGCCTGTGGTCATATTACAACACATACGACCGGGGTTTACTTTGAATGCACGTGCAAAGGTTTAAACCGTGGCCATATTACAATATAACATAACCACGGGCTGGGGTTAGGACCCAGCCCGAGCCCCTGCCCAAACTTTCAAAATTTGAATTCAAATAGAATCCACACCATATAGTGTTAAGAAACACTATGGTGGCGCGTTGGTTGGTGGTCTTTGCCAAAGCTTTGCATGCGGGTGGAGGTCACGGGGTCGAATCCAGTGGACTCCAAATAAATTTTAAACCAATATATAGGGGACATGTGGCAGCCATTGATTGGTCCAGGTGTCGGCATTACATTCGCTACAAACATGCCACGTCATATGCCAACTGTAAACACAATTGTCTGCCACGTGTCGTATGACATGCCACGTCAGCGTCCGTATGGACTGTACGGACTATACAGTCAGCATTCCTTTCTTTTGTCTGTTTGTCATTTTGAACAGAACGCGATATCTCTCTCTCCCGACGTCCGTTTGAACCCAAACGAGTTTCTTTGGGTTTGTAATGACGAGGCCTACGCTCCCATTTGATTTGAAGCGATTTCGAGCACTTTAAATTTTGAGCAAAATTTGATCCCCTAGATCACACCACCCCATTGGAAAGATTTTGGACCTTCAAAAGACTATTTTCAGTCTATCTGAAGATGAGGGTATAGCTTCCTCACCTTTCCAACCTCAATCCACTTGGCTTTGCTTGGATTTGTACCTTTAAGACCAACTCGAAGATACTCCAC
>ML784722.1:578570-596763 GCA_009831015.1 Picea engelmannii | reverse complement strand
AATGGAACAAGTCGTACGAGGCCAATTATAGGTCTATTAGAAATTTCTTCTGTTAAAAACTGGAGAGTAACTTTTCTCCAATGAAGTATTGCAGTTGATTTCATTTGAACTTGTACATATATTTCTATATGTTCGACAGCATGAGTATGTTAACCAGCTGTAGAGCTGCAACAGCATAGTTTAAAAAAAAAAAATCATTTAAGTTTAAATTCTAAGAACCATATTTTTCTTTGCTGGTCGCCCACGCGAATCTACCATTTGGATATTTGAATTATGTAACGATATTAGGATAAACAGAATGATTAATTTATCTTTAGAAACTCATGTCTGTTATTTCTAAAATCATCTTAAAAATATCTTTTTAGAAACTCATGTCTGGTATTTCTAAAATCATCTTAAAAATATCTTCCCAATATATTCTGTGGCACTTTAATATTCTAACATTTTACAGGTTTGAAATCTTTTCTCTCGCATGAATCACACTTACATAAGACTAGTTCTGATCTGGAATTCTGAATTAGCGTATTCCAATATTGAGTTTTTATCTTAAATCTGGAGTTATCGTAACCCTGAGGGGTATTTAAATATTTATTTGTTATCATCATAATTTAGCTCCACACGCAATGCGCGGCTCTGAAGTAGGTGGGCAGAAAGGTAACACGGCATGTATAAATTAAAATCATTAGATACGAGACATTTAAGGTTGTTCGTTATACGTATGTAAGGTGAAAATGCTTGATGTTAATTATGTGAAATTTAGAAAAAAACAAAAATCTCTTATAATAATTTATGTAATGAAAATGGAACAGGTAAAGATATAAATAGATAAAGATTAAGTTTATTGAAACGGTATCGGAGCAGGTGGGTAGAGAGCCTTTGGCAATGCAACAAGACTTGAAAAGCACTCTTATGGGTTTCTTTGGAACAACCTCAGTTCCCAGCTTCAATACTAGGGCGACCTCCAAAGTGCATTGAGAAATGCAAGAAGACCTGGAAGACTGGATTTGTCTGTCAGAGCACAATGGATGATTTTATTAAAGAAAATTGGTATTCTTTTAAAGATAATATTAAGGATGAAAATTTAAATTAAAATGTAAAAGCGTGGACTAATTTTGCTAGTCTTTAATATACAAAATGTAAAATGGTTGATTAAAGAAAATTGGTATTCTTTTAAAGATAATATTAAAGATGAAAATTAAAATTAAAATGTAAAAGGGTGGACTAATCTTGCTAGTCCTTAATATACAAAATGTAAAATGGTTGATTAAAGAAAATTGGTATTCTTTTAAAGATAATATTAAGGATGAAAATTTAAATTAAAATGTAAAAGCGTGGACTAATCTTGCTAGTCCTTAATATACAAAATGTAAAATGGTTGAAAGTGAGTACAAGCTAATGATTATCTCTCATCACAGGTTAATGATATTGACCAAAATTTGGTCAACTATATTTTTCCCCTCTTGCTTCCTCTCACTCTATATCCCACACTTAAATAAAAATTAAAAAATATTCACACACCTCACCATCACCATCACCATCACCATCACCATCACCATCACCATCACCATCACCATCACCATCTAGAAAATTTCCTAAATCATTTCGAACTCACTCACTCCTCCCCTCCCTAACTATGGCTTCCCCACCTCACCCATGTCACTTCCTAACTTACGCTCCCCCTCACTTTCACCACCTACAAACTACCCCCTCACTTCCCTTCTTTCCCACCCTCTTTCACTCTCCCTTTTAAACATCCTACCTTAACCCCTTTTAAATTATTTAAATTCCAAACCAATTAAGCCCTTCCACATGGAGGGAGACACATGGTGTAGTTTTATTGAAGACACATGGCACACTCTTCCTAACTATGGCTTCCCCACCTCACCCATGTCACTTCCTAACTTATTAGGTGATGACATATGGTGAATTGTGAATGACTCACTCATCACGGTGAATGGGCATGAGATGGAGATTAACTTGGCAATATGAAATTATTATTTTATTCATCACTTTTCAAGTCTACTCACTAAGCTCCATAATCTTCTCTTTAATGTGTCTTACTAAGTGTATGAAACACTTAGTACTATATAATACTAAAACTCAAATTTTCTCATGCATGTGGGATGGGATTTACAATAAAAGTTGATTTTTGAACTAAAGGAGGATGAATCCAATATCAAGGGATGAGATTTTCCCAAGACATCTAATTAACAGTGGTTGAGTGTTAATCTTGAGAAGGCAATAACTTGAGCTCCCGCAAAATTTATACCATTGGAAAGGTATTTTGACGTAGAATATGATGGTATAGGCTTAAAGGGATGAAAATTGATACATGTTTCTCAAAATTTAAAATATCAGTCAACTTCATTTTTAATGGGGCTATGTGACAACTCAACTTCACGAGTTCATATCTTGAAATTCAGAAGACGAATTTGGTCAAAATTTATATCGTTGGAATGCTAAGACAATGAAGATCACATCTGAAGTAATTTCTTTGGTTGAAAACTTGATTTTCACTTCCATAATTCAATTAATTTTAAAGGGAAATTAATTGAATTTTGAAAATTTAAAATTTATTTAAAAACTTTTATTAAAATGGGAAAGGGACCCATTTTAAGTACATATATATTGATGATGTAATGTCATTAATGAAGAATTAATGAGGCTTTGATTAAAGATAATACTTCAAGAAAAGAATTGTATCAGAAATTCAAAAAGAGGGAAAACCCTAACTACTCAAGTAGTTAGGAGATCTCATTTTAAAAAGAGAAGAAGGGATTCATCAAGGGTCCTTAGAATCAAAATTATGAGAGGGTCGTGGCATAATATCAGAGGAATAAGAAGGTACAACCATGAATACATAGCCAAGATTCTGATTAAATAAAGGAGATCTCCATCTTCTCCACTTTTGTAATATTACGGAAATTAAAAGTATGTAGAACAGAAATAAATAGCTAGAAATGACAGATGAACAACAATATAAATAGAACAACACCACAATAATATCAAAATGATACCAGAGTAACACCAGAAAGAGCACTTTGATTACTGAGAGCAATGTTCACTTGCCTCTTCAAGGGGGCAACCTCCAGCAGAGCAACGCTCTATTACAATAATATCCAAGAAAAAATTTCGCATACCCTCGACTCCTATTTATACTAAATATGTCTATCAAAAGAACCATCTAGAGGAAGATCCTTCTAGAAGTGGAAGTTTCTATTAGGTCTTCTTACATTGGAATTATTCTTCCTTATTGTTAGGCTTTATTAATATTGACCTTTATTATATGGAAATATATTATTCTACCTACATGAGGGGTTAGGTCCCTAACATGCCCCCCCCTTAAAAACAACCTTGTCCTCAAGGCTTGAGATGGGGAAATTGTTGTAAAATGGTAGTTGGTTCCCAAGTGGCATCTTCTGGAGTTTTATCTTTCCACTAGACTAACACTTCCTTCATGCTGGTCCAAAACTACTTGTGGTTGTAACCAAATGGAGCCTTCTTTGTCCAACTCGGGAAGGTTGGTCTGATTTTGGCACTTAGTTCCAATCACCTTCTTTAAGCAGGAAACATGAAAAACGGGATGGATCTTAGAATGAATGGGAAAAGTTAACTAATAGGCCACCTGTCCCACACACCTGAGAACTGTATAAGGACCATAAAATTTGGGTGCCAGTTTCTAACAATGGTCAGCGTTGAGGGAATTTTTCTTGTAAGGTTGCAGTCAAAGAAACACATGATCCCCTTCTACAAATTGATATTCAAAGAGACCTTGATCAGCTTGTTGCTTCATGTGATTTTGGTCCATGACCAAATTCTCTTTGAGGGTACGGAGAATAGCCTCTTGAACTGTAAGTGTTTTGTCAACCGCCTGGACCTTCGAGACACCTAGAAAATATGAGAGAACTGAAGGTGGATTTTGTCCATGTATCGCTTCAAAAGGAGTCATACGGGTAGTTGTATGGTACAAAGTGTTGTACCACCATTCAACTAATGGTAACCATTGAGCCCACTGATTATGGATTTTCGATGCAAAACACCTCAAATATGTTTCCAAACATTTGTTGACAACTTCGGTTTAACCATAAGTCTGGGGATGATAAGTTATGCTGAGATGAAATTGGGTGCCTTGTACCTTGAACATTTCTTGCAAAAATTGCTGGTGAAAGTTGGGTTGCGATGAGAAACAATTGAATATGGCATGCCATGAAGCTTGAAGATCTCATCCATGAAAAGTTGAGACATAGTGGATGTTGTAAATTGGTGTTGAAGAGCACATAAATGAGCATACTTGAAAATACGATCAACTACCACCATGATGATTGATTTATTTCTTGATTTAGGTAAGCCTACATTAAAATCCATAGAGATATCCCACCAAATAGCAGGTGGAATCAGAAGCGATTGTAGTGTGTCGGGAGATATGACTCTTTCTCCCTTGTTGCGTTGACACACATCACATTTAACCAAAAAATTACTAACGTTTTGTTTCATACCATACCAGAAAAAATAACATTTGACCCGGTCATAGGTTTTGATAAACCCAGAGTGCCCAGCTATGGGTGTAGCATGAAGCTCAGAAAGTATTATGGATTTAAGGTTTGAGTGCTTACTTAAATAGAAACAATCTTTGTATCGAAGCTCATCATTGAGCCAAGAGTGGCCTGGAAACTGGAGAATTGGACTGCAATTGTTCTATTAGATGCGAAATTTTGGGATTATGTAGCCATTCCTAGAGAAGAACTTGGAGCCAATCTGGTACAATGAAGGAAAAAGAAAAAGGGACCCTTCATCTTCATATATTCTGGAAAGTGCATCGATAACCACATTGTCTTTGTCTTTCTTGTAAATGATCTCATAATCATATCCAAAGAGCTTAGTCACCCATATTTGTTGCTCGAGGGAGGAAAGGTATTGTACCAGAAAATATTTGAGGCTTTGATGATATGTCTTAATTTGGAAGCATTTCCCCAATAGATAAGGGAGCCAAAGATCCGCGACATGCAGAATAGCCAACATTTCCTTTTCATAGATTGATTTGCCCAAATTTCTCTCAGACAATTATTTGTTGGTAAAGGCCAAAGGCCAACCCTCTTGCATAAGGACAACGCCAATTCCTTTCTTGGAAGCATCATATTCCTGGAAAAAGGTCTTTTTGAAATCAGGAAGGGCCAGGATTGGAGTGGTGCACATGGCCATCTTCAAGGTTTGAAAATCTTGAGCAGTTGTTGGAGTCCAAGTGAAAGAATTCATTTTAAGGAATGCAATGAGAGGTGTCGCAATCTTTCCATAATTCTTCACAAACTTGCGATGATAATGTTTTAAACCCAGAAATCCCCACAACCTTTTGAGAGTCTTTGGGTGAGGCCAATGTTGCATAGCTTCAATATTTTTAGGATCCACCCTGACGTCAGCCTTGCCAACAAGATGACCCAAGTACTCATCTTTTGAGGCACCAAAAGAACATTTATATTGTTTGAGGAAAAGTTAGTGCTAAGAGATTAGTTGGAGAGCTCGATCCACGTGAGAAAGATGGGTTGTACAGGTTTTTCTATAGATGATGATATCATCAAAGAAAACAAAGAAAAAATGACAGAGAAAAGGATGGAAGACATGATTCATGATGCTTTGGAAAGTGGAGGGAGCATTACACAAGCCAAAGGGCATGACCAAAACTCATAGTGGCCCTCATGAGTTATAAAGGAAGTCTTAGGAATGTCTGCCTCTTTCATACAAATCTCTTGGTAGCCCAAATGAAGATCAATTTTAGTAAAGAACTGGGCGTCGCGCAATTCATCCAAGAGGTCATCAATGACAGGAATGAGAAATTTGTCTTTAATGGTGAGTTTGTTGAGGGCGTGGAGGTCATAACACATGTGCCAATAACCTTGTTTATTAAGGAACATGACCATAGGAGAAGAGTAGGGGCTCGTACTAGGGAGGATAACGCTTGTGTTGAGTAGTTCTTGAACCATTTTCTCAATTTCATTTTTCTGGGAAAAGAGGTGACGATGGGAATGGATATTGGGAGGAAGGATTCTTGGTACAAGGGGAATGAAATGATCATGAACACCATGGGAAGGAGGGATTCCCTGGGGAGTGGAAAAAAACACTTGATGTTTAAAGAGAATGGCTTGGAGGTCCTATGACACAGAGGTGTCTCAGTTGCTTGTATGGAATGGAGTTGGGAAATAATGTCAGAATGACCTTTTTTGAGCATCGTTTCCATGTGATGAGAACTGATGATATATGGGGAACCGATGGTGATGTATTGGAACTTATATTCTTGGCCCTCTTGGTTGAATTGCAAGGTAAATTCCTTAAAATCCATGAGAATGGGACCCAAAGTCCTTAACCATTCTACACCCAACACAATGTCACAACCATCCACGTCGATAGAAAACATACAAGATTTCAGATGGTATTCACCAATTTGGAGACACACATTTTCACAACGCCCTCCACATTTCATGTACCCACCATTGGAAATTATTGACTGCACGGATATAGAAATTAGTTTCTTGGGAAATGCAGCGATGAATAAAATTATGTGTGCTTCCACTATAAAAAAGAATGATGACCTTCCTATGCTTGATGTAACCAATTAGCTTGAGGGTTTGGGGAGCAGAGAAACTAGTGAGAGCATTTAGGGAAATGACCGATTCTACTTTGGGAGGGTCTGAGGGAGGGGTTATGTCAGTGGGTTCAGGTGACACAGACACAAGGGGAGCCATACAAAGATTTTGTTTCTTAGACTTGTGTCCCGGAAAATATTTGTCATCACAATTATAACAAAGTCCTTTGAGTTGGTGCTCAACCATTTTGGCCTTGGTCAATTTCTAGATCTTTAGTGGAGTAGAAGGAGGAGCGAGAGTTACTAGTTTAGTGCGAGGAATAAAGGAGGGTTTTCAGTTTTGATAAGAGACAACTTGTTGTGATTCCTTATCTCTTTTAGTAGAGTCCACCCAACTCTGAGGTTGAGCCATGAGGACATGAGCATGAATCTCATCCTTGAGGCCACTAATAAAACATTCTCAGAAAAAAACATCATACATTCGCTTTGTATGAAAAGGCAATTTCTCAAAAGCATCTATAAAGTCTTCCATTGTGCCAAATTGTTCCAACTTTGTCAAACAACCTATATGGTTAGTGTTGGTGTCAAATCATTCATAAAGCTCTGCCGCAAAGTGTGTCCAAGCCGCATACCCTTGGTGAGCATTTTTTCTCCATTGCCACCATTGCCAACATTCTTGATCTAGATGGAGAACAACATATCGGAGTTTGGCCAACTCGTCTGTAATGCCATACAAAGATAAATAATGTTCCATTTGAGTTACCCAGGTAGTGGGATATGATCCATCAAATTTGGTCACATCCACACGTAGAAGGCGTAGGTCACACTATAAGTGATGGGGCTGAAAATTCTGTGAATGAGAGGAAGTTTCACCTTCAGTATGCAAAGGTGGGTCAAATAAGGGAATATATGCAGGGATATGCAGCTTGGCGTAGATCATCGTAGTGACAAATTCAAGTTGGGTAGTAATGTCTTGTTTGAGCTCTTGTTTGAGTTCCGCAATTGAGGCGGCAATAGAGGAATGCATCTTTTGATTGATGGTGGAAATATTGGCACTGATTTGTCACACTTCTTGTTGGGTTTCCATGAAATTAGAGTGCAAGTTAGTGAAGCGAGATTCAAAGTCTTGGCTACGGGTATGGGCCATGATGACGAGGGAACACGAAAAGGGGCGGGTGGGACCACACAGAAAATGGTTTATGGGTGAAGTGTATCACAACAATTAGGGAGACGAGTTGAATCCAATGGGGTAAATCCCAAATAAGGGTGTCAGAAGGGGGTCAGGTCCACAAGAAAAAAAAATTGTTGAAAATTATAGGTATGACTACGATAAGGGTGAAGAGAGAAATCTAACAGAATAGGTCTCAATCAATGGTGCCAATATCATCCAAACTTCTTTTTTTTTACTCCTGCAGAGTTATACTCCAATCTGAAGAATATTGCAGGGATGAAATGCCCAAATTCTTAACAAGAAGAAATGTGTAGTAGTTTCGCAACTCGAATGCAAGAGACATAGTTGCTCCGCAATAGATCTTTTCTGTTTTGTTTTTGTTTTTGTCCTAAGGGTTAGGTATTCAAGGGTTCTACAGACAAGGGTTTTCCCTATGCTATAACTCTCTGATATATGTCTAGGGTCCAACAGTAATACTCATCCCAATATCTCAGGGAACCAACTAAGGAGGCTAGACCGTGCCCTTAGCCATACTACTTGACTACCCAGGTACTGGAGAGTATATTCCCAAGTGTTGTTCTCGGTGGCCCTATAGCAATCAAGAAACTGATCGATTTATCTATGGAAGGCTTAAGGAGATCTAGGTCGATCTATATACAGGTGTTGTATGATGCACTACCACTCGAAGGGGTACCAACAGGGGTTACAAGGGTGGCCAGCAAATGTGTGCTTAAGTACCACTTGTATTTCCTGCATGTATGAATCCCTGGCCACGGGTTTATTCACGTAATGATAGATCTTTGTAGCTTAAATACGTCGGAATAAATCTATCCCTAGAAAAAAAAATTAACCCACAATTTCCTTTCGAGGAAGGTGCTCTAATACCACTTGTAATATTCTAGATATAAAAAGTGTGAAGAAGAGAAATAAATAGCTAGAAATGGAAGATGAACAAAAATATAACCAGAACAACACCACAATAATACCAAAATGATACCAGAATAACACTAGAAAGAGAACTTTGATTACTCAGAGAAATGTTCACTTGCCTCTTCGAGGGGGCAACCTCCAACAGAGTAGTGCTCTATTACAATAATATCCACGAAAAAAGTTCTCATACCCTCGAATCCTATTTATAATAAATATGTCTATCAAAAGAATCATCTAGAGGAAAATCCTTCTAGAAGTAGAAACTTCTATTCGGTCTTCTTACATTGGACTTATTCTTCCTTATTGCTAGGCCTTATTAATATTGACCTTTATTACATGGAAATATATTATTCTACCTACGTGAGGGGTTAGGTCCCTAACAACTTTTTTTTATTCTTCTTCATCATTTCTCATAGCTTTATGCTTGAGTGTCTGAATTGGGAATAAGGTTGAGTTCTTGGGTGTTCTTCTTGTATTCTTCCAAAACCTTTTTCTTGTATGATCATGGAGTTCTTATAGCCATAAACATGATTGTCAAAACTTTTGTAATGAATAATAGTTTTCATAAATATAATCCACAAATAAGTGCTTCGGGGTTGATTTTGATTGTATGTTTTAACATTGAGTCTTAAGTATGAGGTATTTGGGATTGACCTATCAAATTATTTTTTGATCTTGATAGCAGTACTCTTGTAAAATTCTTTGATATGATCAAATTATTCTCTCCCATTTTTCATAAAGAAGACATGGATGTATTTATATATGATTAATAATATTGTGTATGTGATGTTGATCATAAAGAAATTTTGATGTTGAAGCCCTCCTTAAATCTTTTCAAATGTTTAAATAATTCTTATTGCATACAAATATCAGATTGTTGGATTACTGAGAGGGGGGGTGAATCAGTAATAGCATAATTATAATCCTTTTTCTTCAAAAAATCCAAGTGTTATATCAATATAGAATTATTATCCAATAATGAGCAATGAGAAATGAAAAATCACACACATACACAATACACCAGTGTTTTACATGGAAACCCAAATCGGAAGAAAACCACAGAATGGTTTTTATTATATGTATTGAAGAATTACATTCATTGGAAGCACCAACTTCCTTTGTTTTCCAACTGCAACTGGAAGGAGGCTCCAACCCCCTAGTTTTTTAGGCTACAACCTGAGGGAAGCTCCAACTCCCCAATTCTATGGCTACAACCAGAAGGATTCTACAACCCCCTATGTTCTATGGCTACAACCGAAAGGTGGCTACAACCATCTGTCATTTCCCCGTCCAACCTCCCTAAAGTAGAAGTAGAATTGTGGAACCACTATCACACTATCATTGTGAGATATACCGCTGTAAACCTGTACCAATAAACCTGAACCATGCATCAACCTGTACCTCAACCTGTAATCAACATGTACCATAAACAAGTACATCAACCATGCACCAACCTGTACCATAAACAAGTGCATCAACCATGCACCAACCTATACCAAACAATATATAATCAACCTGTACCATAAACAAGTGCAACCAAATATGTACCAAGTATGTACCAATCATGTTTCAACTACTCATCAACTATGACTCATCAATATGTACCAACATCATCAACTATACACCTCATGTATGTGCCAACTCATCAACTACTTGTCTCAACCATGTACCCAACTTGTACCTCAACCAAAATCCCTCATCAATTTCATCATTCAAATATGATTTATAACTCTGTAATAGACCTAGTGTATATGATCACATACCTGCAAACTTTCATTAACTTTAAACAACAAGAGACTAGCATTTACATCAAACTTTTCTTTAGTCTCACATGACTAGTTTTGGATTAGTCAACAACCCTAACTTTAAATAATCATAACTTTTTACCTGTAATGAATAAAGATCTGAAACTGATACACAATGTTCTTCAGTGTGTTTTATGCAATTCCTCTAGGTTTCACTATTTGGAACCTCTCAGAAACGTAGTTATAGAAAAAATGGCATACCTTGCTAAATTTTGGCTTATTCTAGAGAGTGACCTTGTAGAGTGTGCCCCGCAAGGAATATTTGTTTAATTGATATGAAAATGTTATAAAAAATACTAAAGATTGTAATATAACCAACACATTTTTTCTTACTGAATTTGCATCTGTTATGAAGAAGTTATGACTTTTTTACCCGAAACACCTGTTTTTGACTAGTTTGAAGACTAGCCACAAACTTTATTTTCCACGGAGTGTAACTCAAAAAATACAATGACCCACAAGCTGAATCTTTTTACCACAGATACCTGGCTGCGTTTCATCAATGGAATAGAAATTTCACGGTCTGAATAAAAAAAAAAGCTATTGTGAAATGGTGAGATGACCTGTAAATAGCATACCTTAGAAAGCATCATCAAAAGAATTTATCCTTCCTTGACTTCCGGCTTTCTTTTCTTCCCTTTCCCTTAGAAATTTGTCTTAGATATCCTTTGGTTACCTCAGAAACCTATAGTTATTCAATATTCTCAAGTGTGTCTAAAATGAGAGAGCCTTTCCTCTTATTTATACTCTCGAAGTAGCTTCCTTAAAAACATCTTCTAGGTCACTTTGCCCACTTTTCTTATTTTAGGGTTAACCCACTTCTAATTTCTCCATTAAATTTATTATTTAAATAATTTATTTTGTATTCACTTTGAATTATAGTACACTCATAAATTCACTTTATTATTTACCTTCTAAAATCTCTTAAACCACTTTGACTACTCTGACCTTTTGGGGCTTCTAGATGACATAAGAGGGTCCTCCAACTTCGTGAGGCCATAACTCTCAAAACCTGAGGAGTTATGTGACGTTACACATACCACTAGAAATGGAATGACAAGTACCATACATATAGAATAGTATTACCTAAAAATATATCAAAACTCATACCATTATCCATCAAACAAACTTGGGTCCATCACCCAAACCTGGGTTCTCCAACTTCTCATGTCCATAACTCTCTAACCGTGAGGAGTTATGTGATGTTCCACATACCACCAGAAATGGAATGAAAAACACTATCCATATATAATAGTTTCAATGAAAAATTCACTGACTTTCATCTCATTATTCCACAAATAAGCATGGTTTCTCTAACCATACTTCTAGGATAACTCAATCCACAAAGCATCTTCCCATGAGGGATTTCACCATAAGGGGACCACTTTGGAGTTCATCCATTTCTACTTATTGTCAACCATGACAAGAAAATAATGAGTCATCTTTACATCAAACAATAGTGTGTTCATTACCCAACCTTTGTGTTATGGGGCTTTCTTCAAGGGTTGACATCAATGACAACCAACCTTAATCACCAATCTCCCCCTTTTGCATTGATGGCAACATTCTGATGCAATATTGAAATCATATCACTCATGCTCCCCATGGAACCATGCCTCTGTCCTCTGCATATGATAAATCTTCCCCCCTGGAACCATGCCTCTGTCCTCTGCATCTAATAAATCTCTCCCCCTTTGTCATCAATGGAAAAGGTATGTTTCCATCCAGGGTTTCTCCCCCTGACTGAAATGTCTTCTTATGGTGCTTCATCATGTACATCTAAGACATATAAGATAAACATTCAAAAGAATTCATTTTGGAGTAGAAATAACTCTGATTCTCTGACGAAGATACTCAAAGGCTTCCCATGGAAGTGGTTTTGTAAATATGTCTGCCACTTGTTCTTTTGTGCCCACATACTCAACTCTGATTTTCTTTTCTGCAAATTGTTCCCGTAAAAAAATGATACTTGATTAGAATGTGCTTCGTCTTGGAGTGCATCACCAGATTCTTTGAGATACTGATGGAACTTGTATTAACACAATAGATTGGAATGGACTCATCATACTCAACCTGCATATCTTTTAGAGTTTGTTTCATCCAAAGAACCTGTGTACAACATGATGTTGCTGCAATGTACTCTGCCTCGGCTGTAGATAAGGATATTGATGATTGTTTCTTTCTTAACAATGATATTAAACACTCACCCAAGTAGAATTCTGCTCCACTAGTGCTTCATCGGTCATCAATACAACCTGCCTAATCTACATATGTGTAGGCAATAAGTGATATAACTTTTCCCTTTGGATACCATAATCCAAACTCTTTTGTTCCTTTGAGATATCTGAAAATCCTTTTAACTGTTAATACATATGATTGATTTGGTGCTGCCTGAAATCATGCCACCTGTCCAAATGCCTGCACTACATCTAGTCTGGATATTGTCACATATAGTAGGCTGCCAATCATTGACCTGTATTGCCTCTGATCCGTAGACTTCGAATCATCATATTTTCTCAACTTGCAACTGGTTTGCATGGGAGTGATAACTGGTTTGAAATCTTCCATACCAAACCTTTTTAGCATTTCTCTTATATAATTGGTTTGAGAAATAAAAATTCCTTGGTTGCTTTGGCGTATCTGAAGTCCCAGAAATAATGATAGTTCTCCAAGTAATGACATTTCAAATTCATTCTGCATATCTTTTGCAAATTTCTGTCTTAACCTGTCATCATCACTACCAAAAATAATATCATCAACATAAACTTCAATTAATAAAATATTACCTTGAATTACCTTGATGTAGAGGTTGGTGTCTACACTTCCTTTTCTAAACCCTTTCTGCTGCAAATACTTATCCAGTCTATAGTACCATGCTCTAGGAGCCTATTTTAGACCATACAAGGCCTTCTTTAATTTACACACATAATCTGCATTTTCTGACAACTAAAATCCTTATGGTTGTTCAATGTAAACTTCTTCTTCAAGTTCCCCATTAAGAAAAACTTATTTTACATTCATTTGATACATTTTAATATTTTTGGAGCATGCATAAGCTCAAAGCAAACAGATTGCTTCCATTTTGGCAACTAGGGAAAATGTCTCTTCAAAGTCGATTCCTTCAACCTATGCATATCATTTACATACCAATCAGCGTTGTTCCTTGTAACATGTCCATCTTCATTCAATTTATTCCTGAAGACCCACTTTGTGCCGATCACATTCTTATTCTTTGGTCTTGGAACCAGTTCCCAAGTGTCATTTTTCACTATTTGATCCAATTCTTCATCCATGGCCTTATTCTAAGATTCATCCTTGTTGGCTTCTTCAAAACAGTTTGGTTCAATTGTAGATAAGAGTGCTAGGTGTGTTTGTTCTTGTGAACATATTCTTCTTCTAGTCTCAACTCCTGCATCTTTGTTTCCGATAATCTAATCTGAAGGATGATTCTTCTGTACTCATTTATTGGGTGTCTTTGGAGACACTTGTTGAACTTGCTATTCTTCTTCTGTCGGATTCTCTTCATATTTATCTTCTACTTCTTTTTCATCTTCTGCTTCTTCTTCTAAGGGTTGTTTCATTGATTCATTTTCTTTCTTTGATTCTGGTCTGCCTGTTTCAGCAATTGTTACGTTGATGCTTTCCACAACTTTGTTCAATCTTAGATTGTAACACTTGTATGCTTTCCTTGTACTTGAGTAACCAACAAGTACTCCTTTGTCCACGCGAGAGTCAAACTTTCCCATCCCACCATCTTCTCTTTTAATATAGCATTTGCTTCCAAAAAATCTGAAGTGATTTACATTTGTTGGTCTTCCTTTCCATAGTTCGTAAGGAGTTTTGTTAGTTTTGTTTCTAAGCATTACTCTGTTTTGAATGTGAACTGTTGTATGCACTTCCTATGTCCAAAAAATATCTGTCAATTTTGAATCCATTAACATTGTTCAAGCCATTTCTTATATTGTCATGTTCTTTCTTTCAACAACTCCATTCTATTGAGGTGTCATAGCAACGAATAATTTCATTTTTATTCCATGATTGTTGTAGTAGTTCATAAATTCCTTTGAGGTGAACTCTCCTCCATTATCATATCTCAAGCATTTGATTTTTGAATCCATTTCATTTTCAACCATTTCCTTGTAGATCTTGAAGTTTTCAAAAGCTTCTGACTTATTCTTCAGAAAGAAAACTGCAATGATTCTTGTATAATCATCAACTAATAACATGAAGTATTTCTCACCTTTTAAGCCCTTTGTTTTAGTTTTTCCAACTAGATCAATATGCACAATTTCCAGTGGTCTTGTTGTTGAATATTCCTTTGATTTAAACCTGGTGTTTGTTTGTTTTCCCTGTTGACAATGCTTGCATAAAGTGTTGGTTGGTTTCGTGATATGGGGCATTTCTCTGACTGCTTCTGTTTTGTTGACTTTGACAAGGTTATCAAAATGTATGTGCCCCATTCTTCTATGCCATAGCCAACTTTCATATTCCTTTCCTATACAACACTTTTCATTTCCAATTTCACTTAACACATATATGTTGCTTGAAGTTCTTGCAGCTGTAGAAACCAATTTCCCTGAACCTTCTTTTCTTATCTCACACTTTTGTGAATCGAAAGTAACTTTATGAACTTGGTCACACATTTGTCTCACACTTAGAAGATTATGTTTCATATCTTCTACTAGTAGAACATTTTCTGTCTTTTCATTCTTGTTCCCAATTTGGACTGTTCATTTTCCAATGATTTTGGCTGAATCAACATTTCTGAAGGAGACTGATCCATATCGTTCCTTTCGTAATGTAAGAAACTTGTCTCTATCACTTGTCATGTTTTTTGAACATACACTATCAACATACTAGTTGTGTTTATTCTGCTTAGTTGTTAGAGAAATTGTGCATTCTTCATTGCTATATTGATCTTGCTTTCTTATCCATGTCATTTTCCAAGGTTCCTGTCTGTGACTATTGGTATTTTGTTGAGGTTATTTAGGAAGGACTGTCATTCTGCAATCTTTGGCGACGTGTCCAAAATTGTTACATTTGTAACATTCCACTTCAGTGTTCAAACATTCAAACATGTTGTAACTTCCTCTCTGTGTTTCACTAGGTCTTATTGAATAACCCCTTTGTGTATGACTCTCAAAGTTGTTATTGTTCCTATTGTTAGCTCTACAATTCACATCTTTATGTCCAAAATTATTACATGCATAACATAAACCAAAAAATATAGTTTGATAACTGGGAGTTGAAGATATTCTGAAAGGAGGTGCTCTTATGAATCCTTCTTCTTCTTGAGGCCTATATATGTTGTTGATTCTGAAATCTGAATTTTCTTTGGGGAGGAGTGTCCTTGTAATCTTCCTTGTATATCTTCCTATCCCATTTTATTGTTTATGCATAACGTTTTGGATATGTTTCTTTCTCTGTTGTTTTGGAGCTTGATCCATTTTCTGTCTGATTGTATCCAAGTCCAGACTTGTCAAGATAAGATTTTTGACTACTGATAATGTCATCCAGAACTTTTGAGTTATTTTGCATATTTTTCTTTTGAATATCCTTTCTTAGTGCGACAATATCTTGTTCCATGTTTCCAATGATCTTGTCCTTCTCTTCTAGATTTTCTTTGAGTGGTTCATGAATTCTTTTATTTTCTTCTATTTGAACGTTCAATTTTGTGATCATTTGTTCTAGTTCTCGAGTATCATTTTTCTTGTCTAGTTATGCTTGTAGTTTCTTGTTTTTCTTCTAATAACTTCTATGGCACACATTAATTCTTATCGATAGTCAACTTATGATTCCTAAATTTCTTCTTCGACTTATTCATATTATTCTTTGACTTCTTCATATTCTTCTTCAGAGTCTTCTTTGTCAGAGTCTTTTACTGCCATGAGTAGAACTGTTCATGTCTCATTGTCACTGACTTCATCTTCATCTGATGATGAGATGTCTTCTTTGGTGCATAAGCTTTTCTTGAAAACTTTCTTTGTAGTTCTTTTTCTTTTATATGTGTGTTTTCCTTTTGAGTAACCTTCATCATTTCTCTTTTTCTTATGAGGACATTTGTTAGCAAAATGACCAATACCATCACAATTAAAACAAATTAAAGGAAGCTTACCTCTATACCTACTGTCGGTTACCTTGTTTAGTCTTTTGGTGAAGTTGTCCACGTCTTCATCATCTTCTGAGATGTCACTGTTGCTGCTATATTCTTCTTATTCCTTTTTCTTTTTCTTTGATCTTTTGGATGCTTTGAAGACTGCTTCTTTTATATCTAGGTTTTCCTATTCAGTACTCATTTAATATGTTGTGAAGATTCCATGCAGTTCGCCCATGCTTATTGATTTTAGATCCGATCTTTCTTCTAGTGCTGATATATTAGGGTTAAATATCATAGGAAGAGATCTTAGTACCTTTTGAACAATTACAGATTCTTCGATTTCTTCTCCCAATCCTATGATTGCATTCACTATTTCATCGACTCGTAAGAAGTAGGATACAATATTCTCATATTTCTTTATTTTTAGTTGTTCAAACTGACCTCTGTAAGTTTGAAGCTTTGCTGCTTTGACTTTTGTATCTCCTTCATAAATATTTCGAAGCTTGTCCCAAATCTCTTTAGCGAATTTACAATGTGCAACTTTGGTGAATATTGTATCACTGAGACCATTCAAAAGTGCATTTTTGGATTTGGAATTATTCTCACTGAGTTTCACTTCTTTGTCATTTGTTGGTGGAACTGTTGGTTCTGTGTATCCATCTACAATTGATTCCCAAACTTGAAATCCTTGTGCTTGTATATATGTCTTCATCCTTATGCTCCAAAAAGAATACTTTTATCCATCAAACTGTGGTATTCCATTTTTATACAAGTTGGTACTCTCCATGATCTACCTTTCAGTGGTTAAACTAATTTCTGAAGGAACCTTCTCTGATACCAATTGTTGAATTACTGAGAGGGGGGGTGAATCATTAATAGCGTAATTATAATCATTTTTCTTCAAAAAATCCAAGTGTTATATAAATATAGAATTATTATCCAATAATGAGCAATAAGAAATGAAAAATCACACACATACATAGTACACCAATGTTTTACATGGAAACCCAAATCAGGAGAAAACCACAGAATATGTTTTCTTATATGTCTTGAAGAAATACATTCATTGGAAGAACCAACTTCCTTTGTTTTCCAACTATAACTGGAAGGAGGCTCCAACCCCCTAGTTTCTCAGGCTACAACATGAGGGAAGATCAAACTCCCCAATTCTATGGCTACAACCAGAAGGAGGCTACAACTACCTATGTTATTCGGCTACAACCACCTGTCCTTGCCCCATCCAACTGTCCTGAAGTAGAAGTAGAATGATGGAACCATTGTCACACTATCATTGTGAGATATACTGTTGTAAACCTATACCAATAAACCTAAACCATGCATCAACCATGAATCAACCTGTACCTCAACCTGTAATCAACCTATACCATAAACAAGTGCATCAACCATGCACCAACCTGTACCATAAGCAAGTGCATCAACCATGCACCAACCTGTACCAAACAATCTGTAATCAACTTGTACCATAAAAAACTGAAACCAACCATGTACCAAGTATGTATCAATCATGTGTCAACTACTCATCAAATATGACTCATCAATATGTACCAACATCATCAACTATACACCTCATGTATGTGCCAACTCATCAACTACTT
>ML784722.1:566075-578520 GCA_009831015.1 Picea engelmannii | reverse complement strand
TACCTGCAAACCTTCCTTAACTTTAAACAACAAGAGACTAGCATTTATATCAAACTTTTCTTTAGTCTCACATGACTAGTTTTGGATTAGTCAACAACCCTAACTTGAAATAATCATAACTTTGTACCTGTAATGAATAAAGACATGAAACTGGTACAAAATGTTCTTCAGTATGTTTTATGCAATTCCTCCAGGTGTCACTACTTGGAACCTCTTACAAAAGTAGTTATATAAAAAATGGCATACCTTGCTGAATTATGGATTATTCTAGAGAGATACCTTGGAGAGCATGCCCCACACGGAATATTTTTTGAATCAATATGAAACTATTAAACATAATACTATAGGCTATAATATAAACAAAAACTTTGGTCTTACTAAATTTGGATCTGTTATGAATAAGTTATGATGTTTTTACCCGAAAAGCCTATTTTTTACTAGTTTTGGGACTAACCACAAACCCTATTTTCCACGGAGTGTAACTCCAAAAATAAAATGACCCACAAGATGATTTTTTTACCATAGATACTTGGATATGTTTCCTTAATGGCATAGCACTTTCATGGTCTGAATCATTATAGAAAAACAAATTATTGCAAAAATGATGAGATGGCCTGTAAATAACATACCTTAGAAAGCATCATCAAAAGAATTTATCCTTCCTTGAATTCTGACCTTCTTTTCTTCAAATTCCCTCAGAAATTAGGCTTAGATATCCTTTGGTTGCCTCAGACACCTATAGGTATTCATTATCCTTAAGCGTGTCTAAAATGAGAGAGCCTTGCCTCTTAATTATACTCTCCAAGTAGCTTCCTTAAAAACATCTTCTAGGTCACTTTGCCCACTTTCCTTATTTTAGGGTTAACCCACTTCTAATTTCTCCATTAAATTTATTATTTAAATAATTTATTTTTTATTCACTTTGAATTATAGTACACTCATCAATTCACTCTATTATTTACCTTCTAAAATCTCTTAAACCACTTTGACTACTTTGACCTTTTGGGGCTTCTAGATGACATAAGAGGGTCATCCAACTTCGTAAGGCCATAAATCACAAACCGTGAGGAGTTATGTGACGTTGCACATACCACCAAAAATGGAATGAAATGTATCATACATATAGAATAGTATTACTCGCAAATATATCAAAACACATACCATTATCCATCAAACAAACTTGGGTCCATTACCCAAACCTGGGTTCTCCAAATTCTCATGGCCATAACTCTCTAACCGTGAAGAGTTATGTGACGTTCCACATACAAATGGAAATGACATGAAAAGAAATATCCATCTAGGATAGTTTCAATGACAAATTCACTAACCTTCATCTCATTATTCCACAAATAAGCATGGATTCTCTAACCATTATTCTAGGACAACTCAATCCACAAAGCATCTTCCCGTGAGGGATTTCATCATAAGGGGACCACTTTGGAGTTCATCCATTATTACTTATTATCAACCATGACACGAAAATAACGAGTCATATTTACATCAAAAAATCTTGGGTCCATTACCGAATCTTTGTGCTACAGGTCTTTGTTCAAGGGTTGACATCAATGACAACCAACCTTAATCAACAAGATTAGGTTATTGAAGAACCATATCATTTCATAATTTCAAGAAATAAATATATAGGGTTTGTTTCCTTAGCATTCTTCTAATCCAAGATATGATAGATAAATATTTTAGCCAAATAGCAATATCACCTCTCTAAAAATGTAGGGGGATTCATATCCTCCCAAGGTTTCCATTTCGGTCCTGGCAGATTAAGCATCAACATTTTTGGCGACTCCATTTGGGAAGTATTGTTTTTCAAGAGATATGATACCTTTAACATCAAATTCTATTGGAAGACTATAATAAGTTTGGTTGCAGTTTCATAGAAAAATTAGAGATTGATTCAAGATGAATTGGGATTTTGAGAACCTCGGTCAAAGAGCATTGAATGACCTTGAAGGTTTATTGTTGAAATTCCAGTCGCAAATCAATTTTGACAACCTTTATGGAACCAGAAAACCACCAAATATTTGGGAGGATGATATCCCTGGAAACTCCATCAAAACTAAACATATTAAGGAAATATGCCCTGACCACTTCACTGAATATATCTTAGAATTTCAAGAGGATGTATATGAAGATTCCTCCGAGGATGTTTTCTCATGTTATCAAGAGATTTCAGCTCCTCCATCAACATAAGTTGTTAAAGGAATAGTGAAAGGAGAAGGTATCCAAAGAAGGAAAAGGTTTCACAAATGCCCACTCAGTTTGTAAGGAGAAGTTCACCCCTAGCTAGATATTTCCATGGAAAATTTTCCAACATTATGCGTGAATACTTCAGAAGATGTAGAGAAACATTTTATTAAATTTGATATTTCTTGTGAAATTTTTAATGTGGCTCAAAATGTTGTTGCATTCTAATTATTTATCTCAACTTTAAAAGAAGATGCTAGTGAATGGTTTTATTGATTGTTTCCCGAAACCATCACTAGTTAGGATGTACTAGAAAATTTGTTTGTCGAAAGATATTTCTCAAGAAAAGATCCATATTATCTTTTCTTAATGTTGGTTGAAATCGGGATGAACAAAGAAGAAATAGTTAAACATTTCTCTTTCATATTTATGAAATTTCTTCATGAGATTCCTCAAGAAATGTTTCCAAACGATGTTATTATTTTTAGTTGTTACGAAAATGCTTTCCCCACAAATTTGAGATTTCTATTGAGGCAAGAAGGAAAATGCAGCTGGAAAGAATTAATGCAGCAAGTTCAATTCATTGAAAGATATGTTCTTGAAATCGGTGCCAACATATTAGACCCCCCAAAATTGATCCAAGACAATGGGGGAATGAATTTAGAAGAAAAAAATGAGGAAAGAAATGAATTGTTTTTCATATCTTGATCTTGAAATAGAAAATGAAGAAACTAAAGTTTCAATCCAAGAAGAACACCATCCTACGTATGATTCTTTAGAGGTAAATCTCAACATTTTATGTGTTCAATTTGAAATTGATGATTATAGTGAACAAAAGGATGAACATGAGGACTTAATTCAGTATGAAAATATTGTAGTAGAGTCTCAAATAATACAACGAATGTTTATCAAGCCAAAATAACAGTGTTTACATTAGAGGGATAGAAATCATTACTTTACATCAGATTTGCATGGTGTTTATTGTTTTCCTAAAGCAGAGTTTCACGAAGAAGGCATTTTCCAAAAATCAAAGGAAAGACATTTGGAGCAAGAGGAATCATGGATGATATATTTTATTTATGAAGATAATGAAGTTATTGATGAACAACAAAATATGGCCTTTTCCCCACAAAAGTTCACGAATAGTTCACCATTGCAACCTCGCCATAGAGACATGATCATTGTACAAAGGAAGAATTCCTTCAAGGAACTGATGTTAAATAAAAAATCTTAGATGTGGTTGATGATAAGGAAAAATGATGAAATTGTTCTCATATTGGAAACTCCTTATCCAATCACAGAAAACGACATTATTGAGAAAATACAAGTTGATTTAATTGAATCATGGTTCCAAATCATTGTTGACCAAGCAATACAATCATATTTCAAGCACATCTTGCTCAGTCTCATGACAATATATTCTGGGCATGTTTTTTATCATTTGGTAGCAGCCTCAACATATTTCCCAATTCAGGAGCTCATTCTACAAGTCTAATGGATGCTTGAATGGCTCCATTGGAAATATGTCTACACCTAAGATGCCCCTTTCTTTCAAGTAAGTTAGGGTAGGTAGATCATGTATGTACATATTTTTGTTCAATGTTGCACAATAAGGCATTCAAAATTGAAGATAACTCCATGAAAGAAGGTGAATTGCAATAATTCTTTTTAAAGATGACTCCATAAACCAATGGAGAAGGAAAATGGTATTGAGATTTTGATGTTCTCAACAACCTACAGGGGGTCATTGTCCCATAGTTGGAGCCAGTTGTTGACCAAAATTTGGTCAACTATATTTTTCTTCTCTTGGATTAATTAAAAAAATGATATCAGAAGATAACATTTTTTGAACTATTATAAGTTCATTGTGTAGCCATTAGTTTCACTTTTTCAATGCATTTTTTGGATCGGAAATATGAGTTCATATGCTCAATATATATAGGTTTACAGTTTAAGTGGAAAATGACACTTTTTCATGTGGAATAAGGTTAATTGTTCATAAATTTATCCATATTTTCTCCTGCCCAAGGTCGTTGATATTCTTAATTTCTGTTGGGTTTAAAACCCATAAAAATCTATCTCTCATAGGAACCCTTGGTAATTCTCCATTTTTCTCACATCTATTTTCCCTATCTTCCTAGACTTAGTCTTATTTTCAAAATCCTTCTTTCCTACCCCTCCATTCCTCTCACTTTATATCCCACACTTAGAAAAAATTTAAAAATTATCCACACACCTCACCTCACCTCACCCCTCCCCCTCACTATTGATCCCCTTCACCACTGACCACTTAGAAAATTTCCTAAGTACTTTTTCACTTTCAGACTCACCTCACCTCACCCCTCCCCCTCACATCCCTCACATGTGCGAGTCCGAAAGTCCGCTCCTCCTTATTTCTCCCCCTCCCTAGATACCCTTACCCACATCACCCTACACCACTCCATAACTTATGCTCCCCTCATCTCTCCCTCCCCATAACTTCCACCACCTACGAACTACCCTCCCTCTCACTTCCCCTCTTTCCCACTCTCATTCACTCTCCCTTTTAAATATCCTACCTTAACCCCTTTTAAATTATTTAAATTCCAAATCAATTAAACCCTCCCACATGGAGACCTATGAAAATATGAAAAGTGGAAGGCTACAAATGGATTGAAATGGAAACTAACTAATGTGACACATGGCAGGTTATGGAGGGAGACACATGGCATAGTTTTATTGAAGACACATGACAAACTCTTATTGGATACATATGGCATATTTTTTAAGTATCATAGGAAGACACGTGGAATCTCATCATGGATGACATGTGGAAACTTATCAGGTGATGACACATGGTGAATTGTGAATGGATGACTCATCAGGGTGACTAGGCGTGAGGTGGAAATTGACTTGGCATACAAAATTATTATTTTATTCATCAATTTTCCAAGGGAGGTCGACCCACTAATCTCCATAACATTCTCTTTAATGTTTCTTACTAAGTGTACGAAACATTTAGTAATATATAATAATAAAACTAAAATTTTCCTATGCATATGATATTGGATTTACAATAAAAGTCGAATTTTTATCTAAAGGAAGGCGAATCCAAGATCAAGGGTTGAGATTTTCCCAAGACATCCAATCGACGATGGTTGAGTGTTAATCTTGCGGAGGCCATAACGCGAGGTACGAGTGCCCGAATTGTGAAACATTTATACCGTTGGAAAGATATTTCGATGTAGAAGATGATGGTATAGGTTTGAAGGGAAGAAAAATGATATACTTTTCTCAAAATTTAAAATATCAGTCAACTTCATTTTTAATGGACCTGCATGACATCTCAACTTCACAAGTTCATATCTTGAGATTCAGGCAACGTATTTGGGAAACATTTATATCGTTGAAGATATAAGATGATGAAGATCACATCTGAAGTAATTTGTTTGGTTTAAAAGTTTATTTTCACTTCCATAAATTAAAAACACAGTCCCCTTATTTTAAAGGGCAATTAATTGAGTTTTGAAAAATAAAAGTTTATTTAAAAAAAATTATTAAAAAGGGAAAGGGACCCATTTTATATATGTATATATTGATGATGTAATTTCATTAATGAGGAATCAATGTGGATTTAATTAAAGAGAATACTTCAAGAAAAGAATTGTACGGGAAATTCAAGAAGAGGAAAAACCCTAACTAATCAAGTAGTTAGAAGATCTCATTTTAAAAATAGAAGAAGGGCTTCATCAAGGGTCCCTAGAATCAGAATTAACAGAAGGGTGGGGCAGGGAAGAATATCATAGGAATAAAAAGGTACAACCATTAATACATAACCAAAATTTTGATCAAAGAAAAGAGATCACCCTCTTCTCAACTTTTTTCTATTCTTCTACACCATTTCTCATAGCTTTATGCTTGAGTCTCTAAATTGGGAATGAGGCTGAGTTCTTGAGTGTTGTTTTTGTATTCTTCCAAAATATTTTTCTTGTATGATCATGGAGTGTTTTCATCCATATACATGACTGTCAAAACTTTTGTAATGGAGAATAGTTTTCATGAATAGACTCCACAAAGAATTACTTTGGGGTTCATTTAGATTGTATCTTGTAACTTCAAGTCTTAAGTATGAGGTAGATGGGATTGACCTATCAAATTATCTTTTGATATTGATAGCAGTACTCTTTTAAAATTCTTTGAGATGGTCAAATTGTTCTCTCCTATTTTTCGTAAAGAATACATGGATGTATTTATATATGATTAAGAAGATTGTGAATGTGATGTTGATCACAAAGAAATTTCGATGTTGAATCCCTCCCTCAATATTTTCAAATATTTAAATACTTCTTGTTGCACACAAAGATCGGATTATGTTATTGAAGAACCATATCATTCCATAATTTGAAGTAATAAAGATCTAGGGTTTTCTTCCTTAGTATTCTCCTAATCCAATATATCATAGATAAATTCTTTAGCCAAAGAGGAGTACCACCTCTCTAAAAATACATAGGGATTCATATCCTCATCGGGTTTTTGTTTCAGTCATAATGGATTCAAGGGACAACGAATGGCAATGAAAACCTAGAAAAAGAGAAATATGTTAACTTGGAGGGATTATTCAAGGTACTTTTACAATGAATTTGAATATGTTGTAACAATATGAACTATAGGAAATTGAATTATCTTTCCAAATATACAACTTTTATTCATAGACATTGTGAATATTTAGGTCAAATTTGATTTCTTCTAACAATGGTATCTTATTTTTCCAACAAAATGTAAGGTATATGTTTTTGTTAATGCATGTGTTGAGTATATTAACGATGTAATTTTGTTCCAAAACCTTGTAGACTTTTAGAGAACCCATTTTTCTTGTGCCATGTATTTTTTGGAAATATTTGATATTAATTTGATATATATATTTTTTTAATTATCAAAGTAAACATATGTTTCAAATTACAACTCATGAATGATAAGAGGGTCTTAACATGATTACTTTTATTTTATTTAGATCGTAGGTATTGGTCTCATCTAGTGTAGCGTATAACTCATTTGAGAAATGGGTAAGCCAAGAAAAAATTATAGAAGAAATAACAGAGGTATGTATTCTAGGATTTTGATATATGTGAAAAAAAAATAGATTAAAATTAGTAAACAATATTAATTTTCAGACATGTTCGGAAAAGCCACAGTATTGTCAGTGGATTGTCGACGTTTCGGATCCATATCAGGATCCATCTTCAAGACACGAAACCTTGGTTTAAAAATGATGAGAAGAGCTTGTTATAAATACTTGAGAGGAAGGGAAATCTATGTGTTGGCTAGAACCTTAGCGAAAATTTATTTCAAAACTTTAATTAAGATTTAGGGTTTTATTTTTATTAAATTTTTTAAGTTAAGTTATTCTAAAATTCTTCAGTTACTAATTTATTTCTTTTATTTTGAGTAATGGCATTTTTTTAGTGATGAATGGTGTTTTAATAAATAAATAAAAATTGTGAACATAAATTTAAGTCTAAGAGATTAAGTTTTTAATGAAGATAGGTTAGTGGTTTTTTAAGGGTTTTTGTTAATATCAAGTTTTTAATCTAGATAATAGTATATTAGGTATTTTAATTAGTGGTAGACCCTTACTTTAAAAACACTAATTAAAATACCTAATATACTATTATCTATATTAAAAACTTGATATGAACGAAAACCCTTAAAAAACCACTAACCTATCTTCATTAAAAACTTAATATATTAGACTTAAATTTATGAAAAAAAACAAAAAACTTATTAAAACACCATTAATCATTAGAAATTTAAAAAATATGCCATTAATTAAAAAAAAAAATAGAAAATGAAGAATTTTATAACAATTTAACTTAAAAATTTTAATAAAAATAAAAGCCTAAAACTTAGTTAAATCTTTTAAATAAATTTTTGCTAAGGTTCTAGCCGACATGTAGATTTCCCTTCCCCTCAAGTATTTATACCAAGTTATTCTCATCATTTTTAAACCAAGGATTCTTGTCCTGGAGATGGATCCCAATATGGATCTAAAATGTCGACAATCCACTGACCATACTGTGGTTTTTCTGAACACGTCTGAAAACTATCCTCACCACATAAATCCCATCAATCAAAATAATTTTTTTTAAATATTTATTTGAAATTTGCATTGTCGACTTGATCTATTTCTATAGTTTTGTCAACAAATACATTGTTTAGCCTATAGAAAAATAAACTCAAAGAAAGATATATAGAAGAGTAATCACAAAAATGGAGGTTTTTATCAATTTGCATACTAAACCACTAGGTTTTTCATCCAGAACCTAAATCCAAGCCAACCAAATTAACATACACCTTGTCAATCCCTCCCAAAAATTTGAATTCAAAATTACACGTGCATGTTCTCAAGAGTGAGAAGACGCTCTAGGAGCGTGCACATGTTGTAGAAGCACACACGTGTTCCTTGGAGCATGCACATGCTATATGAATGCACACATGCTCTTATAAATAATTTCCTTCCCTGTCTCTCGCCTCCCTCTCTTACATCTACCCCCCCCACCTCTCTATCTCCCTCTCACTCTCCCTCTCTACCCCCCTATCTGTCTCCCTCTCTCTCCCTCACACTTCTATACATGGTAATACCTAGACATGGAAAGACTTAGACATCACAATGCATGGAAATACCTAGAGCTAGACCTTACCTTGACATGCCTCAGATTCTCACACCCACTCCCTCTCTATATCCCACATACTCCTCTCTCTCTCTCTCTCTCTCTCTCTATCTCTCTCTTCCACCCTCTCTCTCTCTCATCGTTGTTAGTCTCATTATCCCTCTCTCTACCCCCCCTCTCTTTCTCCCTCTCCTCCATCTCATACTCTATCTCTATCCCTCCTCCTGTTGATTTTTCAATAATCTAGGTTAAGCATGTAGTTCATTTCAATTTGCATTTGTCTTAACCATAAACAAGAATGTTGCAGTAACCAAGATCACAAGAAGAAACACCATGCACAAGAACACAATAAGTATCATGGGAAACCCTTCTCAACAAGGGAAGAAAACCCAGCCAAATCCTTTGTTATATTCTTCAATAGAAAGACCTTCACCACCAAGAAAGACCTAGCACACAAGAGGGTGCTCAAACCCTAGAATACTAGCACCCAAGAGAGGTGTGCACTTTTCCCAAGAAGTTGTACTTGCTGAAATTTCCAAACACACATGAAAGATATATTTCCTCAATGGGGAATTTACCTTTACTTATACTAACCTAAACTTATCAAAAAAAGTGTCTATTGGCACAACAGGGCCGACCTCTCTAATTCACATTATTATTATTATTATTATTATTATTATTATTATTATTATTATTATTATTATTATTATTACTATTAATATTAACCATATTAATCACATTAAGGTGGGGCCGACCTGTACCCTTTACATAAAAATTAGGGTTACAGGCAGGTCTGACTCTTGAACAATATATAGAAAAGCATCTGATACACCCACTAGTGCTCATCCATTAGGGGTACATCCATAGGGATGTCATATCTCTGGTTCACTGCATTACACAAAAGAACCAGATCTTCACACATTCACTTGTGCTCGTCCACATGCACGTCCAATCTACAAATCTTCTTTCCCACTGCCTCACACAAGATAATCATCTAGAGTCTTCTCATCAACTCTACTACTCATAAGAGGATAATACATCATCTTTATTTATATTCACATGACGATGCACCCAACACTTTAGGATTTCATACGTTCACCTTGTGCTCAACCACAGGAACGTCTAACTCAACAGATTTCTTTTCCCATTGGATAATCATCTGGAGTTCTTCTCAACTCTCTTAATGGAGGAGGTCATCTCTATGTTCCTAGATCTATCTTAGGTAGGAACCACATACCCTTCTTAGGGGATTTCTCTCAGGTTTGTAAGCTGAGAGAAAGACTCGCATAGCTGCAATGATCAACATCTCACAAGTTTGTAAGATAGAGAATGTCTCACATGGTTGTATTCATCAACACCTCTCTGTCTTACTCTCTCCCCCCTCCTCCGTCTTTGTCTCTACCTCTTCTCTTTTTATTTCTCTCTCCCCCTCTCACACTCTCACGCACTCTATCTCTCCCCCACCCTCATCCCTCTCTCATTCTCTTTTCCCCCTCCCACTATCTCTCCTATATCTCTCCTACATCTACCCCTCTCTCCTACATTTACCTCTCTCTATATTTTACAAGGAAAATCTCTTTATGGCTAGGGGTAAACCACAACAAATGAAAAATGAATGCAAAAATCAAATCTAATCTCAAACAACATAAAAAAATATGCTAGCAAGACAAGATAAAAGGCCTACCTCTTCCAAAAGTTCGATGAATTCCACTGTTGAGAACTCAAGTCAAAGAAATACACCTGCAACTAGTCCTCAACAACCAAGAAACATAAGCATATGGTGATATTATATAATGTTATCACATTCAATAACATAATCCAACAACATTCATAACAAATACGCCCATGGAATAACAATTCAAATATTCACAAGATATTAATTGGACGAGAAAATAGTATTTATATTAAAATGTAATCAACAGAAGTGAATGAACTACAAACTTCTATGTTGACACAGTTCAGAACCGAGAAACTAAGTTCCTTCCAGTTGGGCCTCCACCACTTCAATCCTCCACCAAAGGAATTCTCATATAAGAGAGACAATGAGGTTCTCAATCATGTAGGGAAAAGGTTGGGGGTTGAATAATGTGTTGAGACTTAAAAGGACAAAGGGATGTAGACTCAATATGAAGTGAATAATTTCTCCATAGTAACTTTGCTCTCAAAGTTGAATTCTTCTCCATGTTTCCATATCTCGTATTTGGCCTATTTGTAGCCTTCAAGTGGAACTGAAGGGTCGATTCGGAACATTTCCAGTATGTAGAAGGTCAAGGATCATGGATCTTGTGACATGACATGGAAACCCGACACCATTTTTTAATTTTGGGCACAAATCCTGATGAACACGGGATGTAGTGGTGCAACCTATGTATACGCATGTTGTACTATAGGTAGGGTGCATATATGTGGAAAAATAATGTTTTTATCTCTGGGATTTGCAAAAAGGTACTTCAAGTCTGCATAGGGAAATGGAAAAGGCCTTCTATGCAATTTTTCATAGGGTGAGGAAAATATTTCTATAGAAGATTCCCCCTAATGTGTGAGGTCAGAGGAGTATCTACAATGGACGAAATACATTATGAAACCTAGAAGTGGAGTAATGGGGTCCCAACTGGAAGAACTAGTTTCTCATCACAATATGTATTGACTTTGCATACATGGCTACCAATTTGAATTACACTGCAAATCCATGTGAAAATATACCAAATAGATTTCCATGGCCATGAATGAGCAATATAAATGTGGCTACGTGCCAAAGGCTATCATAGTCACGAACAAGGCCCTGTAAAACTAGTTTCAAAATCACTCTAAAGATATCTGTATACAATGGAGTACAATTTGATCTCTCATGATCATTGAAGTCACATAGGAACTGGTCCAATGAAAGGTAGAAACAACTCGGGAAATATGTGACTATAAATTGATGTCTTCAAGTGTTCTACACAATCCTCCAAAGGTGGAAGTCTACATCGTGTGAATAAAGGAGTTGAGTTCGAACGCAATGAGACTTCATTTGATTATTAGTCATTGAGGTATACCATTAACAAACACAAGACAACCTACTGATAATGAAAGTAGGTATCAAGGCACCAAGTACATTCTTGCAAGTGTGAATAGAGGTGTTGGGGTCAAACACTTGAAGAATCCATTGATCAAGATACATTGATGTATTCCCAACTGTCGATGGTGAGAGAACTTGCCACTAATGATTGCAAGCCTCTAGGTACTCATAGGACTCTAGGTCTCGTCTCCATAATAAATGAGATGAATTCGATGCAATGAGACCCGCCGAAAAGAGAGCATTAATGCATCTCTCATCATTTATCACGAGGTATAAATAAAGAGCTTGATAATTTGGAGGAAATTGGACGAAGAACATGTTTACGAACCAATGAACCTGTGTGTCTTTCGTGTGTTCCAGGTGCAAGCGGTACACAAAAATGACCCTATGAACAAGGATGATTTTAAGGATGGAAATTTATTTTAAAATGTAGAAACCTTGGCGAATCTTACTAATCCTTCATATGCCAACTATAAATGATTGGCAATATTTTTGTAAAAATATTCAAATTTCTAAGGATTTTATATAGTTTTTATAA
>ML784722.1:547480-566025 GCA_009831015.1 Picea engelmannii | reverse complement strand
AAAATTTTGGCGATTTTTAAGGTAAAATAATTTTATCCTATAGAATTTGGGCGAATCATTTTTAAAATAGCAAATCTCATTTTTGGAAAAACCATGGAAAATTAGCCCATGAGCGAAATTTAGCCCCTAAAATCATCCCTGCCTATGAATAGCAGCCAATGAGGAAAACTATTGACAAAGGCAAGGAAATCACCAATAGGGATAATGGCATCCAAGACACTACATGAATCCCAATGTGTGAATATATGTCTTGTTGTAGAACACAAGGGAAACCACCCAATCAGCAACCAATGATGAAATGTCAACTACTGTGTTCAAGGTTACCTACCCATGAGAGAAGTAGAACTAGGGTTCCCAATAGGACTACAACCTCATGTGATTCTGAGACACATTGAGGGTATGTTCGACATGAAAATCAATATTATTCCCTTCCCACCCGTCTTTTTTTTTTTCATAGTGTTATAACCCTAAATTGCACCATACATGTATAGCTGGCATCAAGAGATCTTACTTGCTATTTTTTCCAAGCCATCACTGAGAAGCTCTTCTTAAAAATGATATTTTTGAAGATGTACGTGCCCTGCACCACTACTGCCCATGTACACATGCTTGTTGCACCACTACATCTCGCGTACGTATGCTAGTTGCACCATTGCAGCCCGCATATACCCACAAAAGTTGAAAGAATTAAAAAGTTGCAAGGAATTCATTGAGATTACGAGCTATTGGGTAGTTTTCCAACAGTCCCACTGCCTATAGCCCATCACCCAACTGAATAACCATCCTTTTGTCATATAAAAGGAGGTTTTGGGGTATCATTCCAAACATAAGCATAATAACAATGAAACTCTACCCATTTCACATCCCCTCCTTGCCCCATATAATTGCAACTACCTTGTGAGTTTTTCATCAGAATTCCCATTCTTACCCTTTTTCCTCCATCATAAGCCTATGCCATTTCCTTAAAATAAGTGTGAGAGGAGAAAGATACGTGGAAGCACAACTGGAGCTCAGTGAAGAGGAGCCCAGACCAGGTTCAAGGAGCAGTCGTCGATCTCATTGTAAGTAAACTTTGTGATATCAATAAAAGGAATACTTTTTCTATCGCGAAATATGACGTGCTCAATCTTTTTGTTTGATTTATGTTTTATACTGATATCTAACCCATTAATTCATATATGAGATGCATGTTCATAGTTTATTGTTTTTATTTTTATGAATGCATGTCGTTCTTGGGAGGAGACTTGTAGTCGAGGAGTAATGGAACGCGAAAGGATCAACACCGGACGCAGAGTTTAAGGTAGAGTTACCGGATCATTTTAATTTGTATTTCTTGTATGTATGTGGGGTATATTCGAGGTAGTCTAAAGAGTAGGAGAATTTTAGATGGTTAGATATTCCTACATGTTGAACCCTAGTGTAGTCCATAGGGGGGTTTTCCCGCTATAGCAGAACTGGAGACTATACTGGGGAAACCTCTAGGGTTTTAGGGGGCTTTATGGGTGTTTTAATTGGTTTGATTACCTTTTTTGAGTTTTCTATAAGTTGCTAAGTCTTTAAGGGATTCTGGTCTTCCATACTAGTACTACCTTCCCTGTTAGCCTAACTGTTAGTTTTCTTTTTTTGAGAAGTTACAGAGGTGTAAGCGGCATGTAGTGGGTCTGTACGTGTACATACGTGCCCTACCTTTAGACAGCCCACGTACATACGTAGGTTGCTTAAGTTTCAATCGCGTACCTGTGTCAAGAAACTTTTTCCTTAAGAAGGGGAAATCAACCTCTTCCTTAATTGAAGTCATACTTCTAAGGGGTTTCTTGATCTAGTACTAGTCTCTGTTGCTACAATCTTTAGCCTGGGTTTGACATCAGTTTCCTTGTCTTTTAAATATTTCTTGTGTTTTCTTTGAAAGGGTTTAAGACAAGTTTGTGGGTCTTCTCTAATCAGCCTGTTTGGTATCGTGAGTGACTCCCTGTGATCCGTAGTGGACCAGAATTTAGTTTTTGGTCTCGTCTTGTATTCACTTTTTACCCTTTTGCTTGCTTTAAAGAAAAAGAAAAAGAATTTATTTTCAAGTTTCTTATTTGAATCATAAACAAAAAAATAGAAAATGTTTGTATTTCTTTGTTTGGTTACGTAGTTGGGTTGATTATTTTTCTTGTTAGGAGAAATATTTATTTTATTTAAGTTATTTACTGAATACTTAGAACATTAAGTAGCTCGTATTCGAGAAAAACCTTGTTTTGGGTTTTTCCTTTAAAATATCTTAGAAAAAGTAGTTATGAAAAGTTGGTTAAAGAGTTAAAATTGCAAATCTTTATTTGTAAAAAAGAAGTAATTTTGCTTTCAGTTTCATTTACTGTTCTTCTCTTTTGTCTCTCAAAACACACCACTAGTTTCATTGTCGCTTCCTTGACTTAAAACAAGCCACTTAAAATTAACGCTGAATTAAAATTTACTAGACTTTATGTTTGTAGGGTCCATCAACTAGTCCAGGCTAGAGCCTTGATTTAGGTTGGAGAGGAAACTCTTCGAGGCTTAAAAAACAAACATTGGAGTCAGTGCTAGGGAGTGTAAAATGTCCAGTAAATGTGAGAGTTATCCGGGACCCCCCTCTAACACAGGCGCTAAACACAAGGTCGCATGCGGAAATGTAGCAGAGATAACCCCTCCAAAGTCGAACCAAGAGTAGTGGGGAACGCATATAGAGGACTTGTCTTGGGATTCTGTCAGCCTCATTTTCCACGGATCTTCGTGCATCTCGAATCCGTTTGAGGTCCTCAGACGTCTTCCGAAACACTTTCTTTCAATAGCCTCGATAGGTTTCGGGCTCGATACCCTGCTCATTGTGGTCCACCCGACTATTGACTGTACCTACCAAATAACTATTCGCAAGTTGGAAACCTAGTTTCCTTTATTTTAGGGACTTACATAGGTGACTGCAGGGATATACTACGGTACCTAGGGCAGACATCAGGCCACGCTTTGCAGAGTATGCCCAGAGGGTGCTTCTGTGTTCAAGTTGCACTTGCACCAATAAGTTTCTCTAGTGTTGGCTGGTGTAACTCTTCTTCCAAGTAGTTAGTGGTTTTCTTGCTTTATCTCGTAGGAAATTTTCTAGTGTGTGCTTGGTATTCAACGTTAGAAAAAAGCCTTACTGTATCGTTGATATTCTCACGCAGTGGAAAATCAAGAGCCTCACCAGTTGCGAAGGCTTCTGGGCCTGTCGCCGGTTAATTTGGAGCCACCACCACCACCATTATGGTGAAGGATTGACCATCAAGGGTCGTTTGAGGAAATCGGGCTATAGGAAACTATGCCCAAGCCAGCTCCAAAAGGAGAACACTCGTATCCATAGGAACCAACTATTTCTGACCTTAGAGTGAAATCTCTCGGTCCATATAACCCTTCGATCGATGACTTATCGATGCCCATCGTGGTACAAGTTGTCCCCCCAAGGGTAACACATCATGAGCATTAGATAGTCCTGCAAGCAGCGGTGGAAGCAAATGTTGCTACTTCATCAGGGAGTCCTCACACTCCCTCTACGACTGCCACTATTGAGGGTGTTCTGCCTCCTAACTCACCTTCGCAGGTCTGGACCACCATGGTCTTGACTGCCTCTACCTCGGGCAGTGTTCTGATTTCGTCTATGGTGGAAATCACTGCTATGTTCACATAGAGTGAAACAGGCCTTTTGTTTTCATATGGGATCCCTGACTTTGATAGGAACTCAGTCCTCACCTACTCCACCTTATAGACCATGGGTCTGGGGGTAGGGATATCAAATGCTCCTATGCAAGGGTCCATGGGGGGAACCTCAACCCCTTACAACACTTTCCCTTATGGCAGAGGTCACATACCTCCTTCGTCCCCCTCGCTCGATGATGCTTCTCAAAATCCCATCTGGCGGAACATGAACTATAGCTTGTTCAGAGCACGTAGTCAAGGAACTTCTTCCTACACCACACCGATGGGTTCAATGTCATTATCTTTGTTTGATGCATTTGGAAACAATGCATTCTTGTCAGCTACCATCTTGACTGGGGGCTACTCTGGTTTTGGATCACAAAATCCTGTGCAGGGTATTATTCCTACATATGGGGAAAACATAGGAGTCACCTCCTCACAAGGACACTAGAATCCGTGGCAGGGATTAGTTCCCTTGTCAGTATGTCAATCGAAGGCAACCCCTTCGATGGTAAATGGAACCCCAGGCAAGGCTCAGTACCTATGCCCATCGGATCAGCAGGGGACAACCCTTTCCAGAACCTTTGGAACACAACTTCGGGAGAAATCCCTTCCTAGCCTCAACATCCAACTACGGGAGTCAGTTGATGATGTATCAACAAGAACAATATCCGATTGATGACCAAGGCCATGGATTTTACCAAAACCCTGGTCAACAGCCTAACTTTTCTTTCCAACCTAGTTCCAGCCAAATTCGAGGCTCGTTCCCTCCTCTACATAGTCAATAGCCCAAACTACTGTTTCTAGTGACTTTGCATTTGCTAGACTTGTCAAGATCATTAAATGACCCAATTTTTCACAATCCACGTTGGCCTCCCATGCTGACAAAGTTTCACTCGGACATTCCAAATTTTGAAGGTAAGCCTAATGAAGATCCAAGTGATAATGTGACCACATTTCACCTATGGTGCTCATCGAACTCTATGATACATGGCTCAGTTTAGTTGTGTTTGTTTCAATGCACTCTTATTAGGAGTGTCGCGAAATGGGGCATTGAGCTCGACCGCTCAATAAACTCTTGCTTTAGCAAATTGGCGATGGTTTTTCTCAACCATTTCCAACTACCTGTGAGATATGACATCGACACATAATTGTTGGCCAACTTCGAGTAGAAGAAGGATGATCATATCTCGGATCACATATGAGAGTGGTGGTGTTAGAAGAGTTTGATAAAAGCACCAGTTCCACCAGCATTCCAGCTAGAGTGGTTCCTTAAGTCTTTACCCCAGTTATCCAAGGATGTTACAACATCGGGGGTAATTTCCGAGGAAGAGGTGATAATGAGATCTCAACATCTTAAAATTTTATACTCTCAGACTGGTTTAATTTACAAGGTTTTTCCATATGTGCCACAGTCTATCCTTGAGAAGACCATACACAAGTCTGGACCACATCCCGATGGTATAGTTGGTTCAACACAAGCGAAACCCACTGATCAGTTGTCAAATCAATTGCAACAATTGTCGATACAATAGACATTGGCCAGATAAACCTCTAGTTCAACTTCTCCCCCTACTCAAACGTCGGATGTACACACTGTGTAGTCGATGAACCCAAAGGCCAACCAACAACCTGACGGAAAGAAGAAACAATGAAATAAGGGTAAGGGGGATAAGAAACCCACCAAAAATGTTGGTGGGGGAAACATAGACAAAATAAAGTCAAAGAATCCATGTAACCTTTGCATGGAAGACCACCTGACTCACCTATTCCCTCATCTTGTGGAGGCCCAAAAGTTATTGGTGCAGAACCAAATTGTTGTGTTAACGAACCCATTTCCTCATGGGAAAAATTTAACTCAAGCCTCTTCGAGCACGGATGGGGGCAGTCAGGGAACCCCTTCATTGTCTAGTAATCCCTCAACCTTGAACGTTTATATGTTAAAAGGTGATTCCTAAATAGCGACTAGGGAACATGATTACGAAATGCCAAACACTGCTGAAAAAGGTAAAGAAGCCAAAAACCCATCTGTTCCTCTCCATATCGAGAAGACGATGGAAAAAACAATGACATGCATCCATAAAGGGGTGTTCAAGAAATCTTCACACAATCCAAACGTGAGGGAAGCACAAAATTACTCTATGGTGGAGGATTTGTCACAAACCCCTTGCGCTATGTCTGCTTTGGAGGTCCTCCGGAGCTTACCTTCGTAGAGAAAGGATCTGCTAGCTTCCTTAGGATCTGCTGAGACTTGTAATATATGAATGATCATGCTTGATACGACTGACTTGAAGCCTCGTCTCCCATACCACGTTGCATTTCAGATAGTAGTGGCTCACCCCAGGAAATATTTTACTCGAAACATTTTCCACACGGTGGTTGATTATGGTGCCTCGACATGCGTGATGTTGTTGGCATGTTGGAAGGCCATTGGACAACCTGTTTTGTCTCCAACACCTACTCTCCTTACTACTTTCGATGGTCATTCTTTCAGACCACATGGAATCATCCCTTCTTTCCCCATATAGTTGGGAGGGAATACCATGTGCGTCAAAGATGAAGTGGTCGATGCGTCTCTCAACTACAACCTGTTGTTAGGAAGGAGTTGGACATATGCCATGCATGTAGTGGTTGCCACAGTTTTTTGGGTTTTGTTGTTTCCACACGAGGGTTGAATCATGACCATTGATCAATTTTCCTTCTCCAGACCTGACCCTTCATCAAGGGAATCCATGGTCTCGATGATTGATAACTCACAGCCCAATGTTGTCAATGTGGGGGTTGGTTTGTGCCCATTTTTTATGGGTACATTAGATTACCCGCCTCCTTCTGGCGATGTCAAGATGATATCAATTGTCCTCGACCAGTCTAGGGCTGAGATTTTTCAAGTGTCATTGTTCCATATGACTTACTTTACCGATCCATGGACTCTTCCTTCCCCATTGGCTTCGATGGAAGGGAAATGGCATCCTATGATGTCCATGCCCTTGTCTGCAGTAGAAGTTGCGTACTCTATTGTCCAACAAGCTTCGACTGACCCCGATCTAACTCCTGCACCAAAGTTACATCCAGTTCTCAAGCCTATTTGGGCTCAAGATTCCCTTGCCACTACTGATTCTTTAGACTTGGTCTTTCCCTCTGACGAGGCAATTTTAGAGGCATTGAATGGCCTACACAGACCCTGGGATGATCTCCATCATAGATCTTACTTCCTCCCAGAGTTAACACAAATAGAGGCAGGAGAATTCGTGTTAACTATGAATGGAGATAGGTCTTGTCCTATTAATCCTCTAGCTATGCATGTAGTTTATGCCAAGGGTAATATGGAAACCAGCGTTGAAATGATACCTATTGACATCTCCAGAACTATTGGTGTTGTGGAGAATGTCTTCGTCAAAACAGATTGCTCCCCCGAGGAGAATCGAATCTACATAGAGTTATTTAAAGAATTTTGTGACATTATTGCCTGGTCTTATGAGGAAATGCCAGGAATTGATCCAAGAATCATCGAACATGAGATCACGACCTATCCTGATGCCAAGTCGGTTCGACAGAATCTTTGTCCGGTCAATCCTCAGAAATTAGCAACTATTAAGGTTGAAGTAGAGAAACTGCTCAAAGTTGGTTTCATCTACCCCGTTCAGTTGACTCAATGGGTGTCAAATCCCGTTCTGGTCAACAAAAAGCAGGGAACGATTTGTGTATGTATGGAATTCCATGATTTGAATAAGGCATGTTCCAAGGATAATTTCCCCACCCCATTCCATTGGGATGAAGCCACTCAACACTCTTTCGAAGCATTGAAGCGTGCCCTCATGTCTGCCCCTCTGCTCCGACCTCCCAATTATAATAAATATTTATTATTATACTTGGCCATTGCATAGTTGACCATCGATATGGTATTGGTTCAAGAGGATGATCTGCTTGAAGATCATGTGATTTATTACCTGAGTTGAGGCCTAGTTGGACCAGAACTCAAATAGTCCAATGTTGAGAAGCTAGCGTTGGCAGCAGTGCATGTTGTTCAACATTTCTATCATTATATTCTTCTTCGTAAGACCACCGTCATTTCCATTGTGAATCTGTTTCAATACGTGTTGACATGACGCATCATCAACAGAAATATTAGTAGATGGATCGTTATCCTCTAAGAATTTGACTTCGATTTTGTTTTCACGAAATCCAAAAAGTTGTTGGTCTTTGTGGAACTTATCTCGAAACTTTCGGTCGAGTCAGGTGATGCTACACCCGAAGAATCACCGATTAAAGGATATCTCTTTCTGATTTCATATTCAGACCCCTAGTATGGAGATATACTAGTCTTTCTCTAGACTTTGAAGTGCCCTACCTCTTCTTCTCCTAATGAGAATCAACGTATACGCCATGAGGAAAAAAACTATCTCATACTCGAGGACACTTTGTATCATCGAGGTGTAGATTGTATCCTTCACCAGTGTCTCACTCATGAAGAAGGGAAACTTGTTCTTAATGACTTCCACACTGGAACATGTGGTGTTCATTTGTCTAGGTTGGCAACAACCCAAAATATTCTACGAGCAGGTTATTTTTGGCCAATGTTGATCAAAGATTGCGTTGAATTGGTCAAGAAGTGCCACCTGTGTCAGATATTCTCTCGGAAGATGAGGGCACACCCCACTCCCATGTTTCCCATCATTACTATCGGCCCCTTCACCAAGTGCGGGATTGATTATAATACATGCCACTCCCCTTCATCCAGGGGGCATCATTATATCATCGTAACAGTATACTACTTCACAAAGTGGTTCAAAGCTATTCCAACATTCAATAATGATGGAGAGACAATAAATCTCTTTCTATTCAATCTTAAAATAGCAAGGTTAGGAATCCCAAAAGATATTTTCACTGACCATGGCAGTCACTTTCAAAACAAAATGATGTTTGAGTTAACGTCAAAGGTTGGGTTGAGGCAAGAACATTAATCACACTACTACCCACAAGCGAATGGTCAGGTGGAAGCTGTGAATAAGTCTCTTAATACCATTCTACAGTGAATGATCAATTCAGCCAAGTCAGATTGGCATTTGATGTTGTAATTGACATTTTGGGCCTACCGAATGTCTGTAAAGACTGCCACCAGTTTCTCACCTTTTCATATTGTTTACAGGCTGGAAGCAGTGTTGCCTATAGAGTGTCAGATCCCATCTCTAAATTTGGAAGTACAGTTATTGCCAGACACTTCACCGCTTGAGGAACACTTATTATATCTCGAGCAGCTTGATGAGCAACGTCATGATGCAGCCTTGGCTAACGAGGCTCACAAGCAAAGAGTCAAGTGTCAGTATGATCGATCCGTTCATCCTTGGATTTTCTCTGAAGGAGACATTGTCCTGGTCTATGACAAAGATAAGGATCGCCTTAGGGAAGGCAAGTTCAAACCCATGTGATTCAGATCTTTCATTGTGAAGGAGGTATTAAATAAGGGTGTTTATCGTCTGGTTGACTTTGAGGGGAATTCTTTGGTGGAGCCTAGAAATGGGTTGTACCTCAAGAAGTATTACTCATAGGTGGGTCGTCTTGGGTGACTTCTTGTACATATGTATAGTTTTTATACAATTTTTTTATCTTTTTTTTCTATGGACGTGTCATTATTGATGTCATCCTTTTCACCATGGCAGATGTCAATTGAATCAAAGGTGTTCGTTGGGTTCGCGGATGGTGCTAGCCGACACACTAGGAGGCTTGCTTCCGCAGCTTGGGTGATCTTCACACCTCAAGGCCAATTGTTATCTTCTAGAGGTATCTGTTTAGGTGACACCACAAACGATGTCTCCAAGTACAACGCAGTAATAGATTTTCTTCATGACGCTTTGTCGCATGATATCTCTCACCTCCGGATCTACTTATATGCACAACTGGTTGCGTCACAATTAAATGGGATTTACTGCGTTTATGATCCTACTCTACACCGACGGTTCCTTAGGGTATGTCTCTTAGAATGTTGTTTTGATTATATTACGTATATCCATGTTCCTAGGAGACTGAATCAAATGACAGATACTCTAGCTAATCAAGTATTAGATTGGCATATTGCACACACATAAAAAGAAGCACACACATACACATGTACATACATTGTAAAAATGTGATCCATAAGACATAAAATATGTAAATACGCATATATATATATATATATATATATATATATNCATAGGTGGGTGAAAGTGCCTCAAAAAGTAATATGTTTGGTATACATCACGGGGTTTATGCCCTCAAAAATATACAAAAGAGTTCCCTCATCACGTAAGTAGTCCATCCTAAGCTAATCATGGGACCTATTGGCCCTACCATAGTGAACGACGACATTTTCCAAACACCAAAAAAGCTAGACCCAGGTATGTGGCACCCCAACTACATGAGGCTACATAGATGGCGAGAGATCCTCGATCTTGACCATGGGCACTGTACGAGTGAGCGTGGTGAGGTTTTGATCCATCCATATCAACACTCTCTCAACCTCTTTGGCTGGAGGTCCCCCTGTTGTTGCTTTTGCTGGTCTAACGGTCATTGTTGGTGCTTCCTTTGGTCGAGGATGTCTCCTGCTCCTTGCAAAATCTGTTGGACGCACTGGTCCCACATCTGTACATAACAGATACATAGTTTTCAGATACTCTAGTACATATAAAAATGATATATATAAAAGGAAAATTAAATTAAAAAAATGTACCTATCTCTCCTCACTCTACTCCGGGAGGTACGGGCATGTCAGGGTCCCTGGAGAAGTTGATCCTAGCATAGGGGTAGTCCTCTATAGTCGAAATCTGCCTAGACCACCAATCAAAGAAAATACCATCGAAGGCCTCAATGATCCTCCCTCCCCCTTGTCGCGAAAACAAAGCCACCCACCTGCACACTGCTGGGAAGGAGGCCACGTTCCCCCGTACTGTCTCTCGCAAACTGAGACTGGGTACCCTCTCGAAGAAAAAAGAGAATAAAACAATGCCAAACCAAAATCTTTTGTTTCTTCACCCACGACACTCTGTGAGTTGTCTCTTCATGCACTCTAGCATGGTTGTGCTCCAGTCAAACACTTGTGTGTTTAAGGATTGTACTTCACAATGCATGTGCGCTCGGGAGGCCTGATGTAAGACCACAGATCCATTGATCCACCCAATAATTAAAACTATCACTTTCATTGATAGGTTGGTAATCTTGTGGATCGACACATGAGAACCCACTTTATTTGTGCCAGCCTCGCAGTGTAGCCCGATCAACTCAGCATTGTTGTGAGGCCCTGGGGAAAATCACGAAGGTTGATAGGTTCCCCTCTCCTCAATAGGCCATTCAGAAAATATATGCCTTCAGTCGTTAGAGTCAACGACTGCCCCTCAAACATAAACGCCTCAGTGTCAGGGTGCCAGTAATCCACCAAGGCATTTAGCAATCTGGATTGTGCCCTCATGAGTGGACACTGGAATAATTTCCACAACCCACATTGTTTTAATGCGGTGAAAGGAGGAGGGTCTTCTTCGACCAAAAAATCAATGTCTTCATGCTCCCTCTCTCTTCACTGGACATACATCTTGTTACAAGACAAGTTCAAAGTTGAGTTAACTCCTATATTTTTAATTTTTTCTACCTTTTCAAGGGTGTATGTGGGTTGTCTTGGACACAGTCATGTATGCACACGGGAAAATTGTTTTCTTCCCGTGGGTTGTACTTGGACAACCCGTGTACACGTAGGGCCACCCCTTTTTAGGAGTGTGCCCCCCCAAAAAAACTAAAATAAATGCAAAAATAAAGTATTGAAATGCAAGAAGGGTGGATTTGTACTTACTTGGTCTGAGCAGAAGTTCGTTTCATCCTCTAAATCTCTCGGAATCAACTCTTTTAGAAAAGGGGTGTTTTTGGATTTTTGGTTAATTCTCAATTTGCAATGGTGAAAATGAGTTGTATGTTTCTATTTATAGACTTTCTTTTGCCACTTTTTGAACCTTTTTGTCATTTTTTCTGGTTTGAAAATCATTTAGTATGGTTCTTGAGTTTCTCATTGGCTGTTACATACACTTTAATTTTGGTTTGGAAAACTTTTTGAGAGATGGGTCACTTTTGGAGGTCCTTTGGTAAAATTCATTTTTTCCAACCTTTTGCATTTAAGTTAGATTTCCACCTCCACTTTGTGCATCTCATTGTGTTTTCCACTTTTCCATAGGATCGATCCCATTGAATTGTGACACAGAACTGTCATTTCTTCTTTAGAAGTGTCCTAATTTAGTGGTATATCCTACCTTTACATGGATTCCCTAGGTAGATCCTGGTTGCATTTTTGGCATCCATGCCATCGTTAATGACTTTAGGCTCAAAATTCCTTGTTAGTCCTATCATGATTACGAGTTTGAGCCTCGTATGTCTAATCTTAATCACTTTTGGCCTCACCCTCAGGAATCCCAAAAAATGGGCCTTCTTTTAAGCCCTTTTCAGACCCTCCAAACATGAAAAGATTGTCGAGCAATCTTGTTGTCCTTCACGCTCGCCAAATTAAAATTAGAAGGCACGTCTATCCGGCGGTAGTTTACCCCTTTTTCAGTCTAGACGGTCAATTGTACGAACAAAGGTATACTCTAGGAACTCTGGTTCGCTAGAAGAGTATTCTCAGGTATAAGTTTAACCCTTTTTCGGGCCTGAGGGACTAAATTTACCAAAAAGGAACCCCCACAGAGTCCATAGTTAATCTCTTTTCAGACTCCCTAAAATTGAAAAGATTGTCGAGTGACCTGTTTTCTTCACACTCGTTAAAATGGTCTAGAAGAACATCCCCTACGGACTCCATAGTTAAGATCTTTTCAGACTCCTTAAAATTGAAAAGATCGTCGAGTGACCTTGTTCTTTCAAACTCGTTAATTGGTTCAGAAAAACATCTAATGGCATGAGTTTACCCATTTTTTCGACCTGTAGATTAGGGAGGAAAAAGGTACACCTCGAGAGATTCATCTCACCGGGAGAGTTCTCCTAAGTAGATTTTATACTTTTTCGGGCTAAGGAGACTAAATATAGAAAAAAGTTGTGAGTCCATAGCTAAGCTCTTTTCAGACTCCTTAAAATTGAAAAGATTGTCGAGTGATATTGTTTGTGTCACACTCGTTAAAATGGTTTTGAATAGATGTCTTTTCTGTGCTAGTTTATCTCTTTTTCAAGTTGACTAGACTACCTTCGAAAAAGGTACCCATATGGAGTCTTCTTTTACATTTTTCCAGACTCTCTAAACGTGAAAAAACCATTGAGCTTACCTTCTCTGGGCTCATGAAAAATACATTGAAGGGGGTTTCATCGTGTCTTGCTAATCATAGTTTCATATCTGTGTCTTTGGCATAATGCATGCTCCATGTTTCTCTCAACTCAACCTTTGAAGCATGCCTTATACACAATCCTTGTAGCACTATTGCCTTTGTGACCTAACACCTTGACCCATGGAGGAATCTTCCCTGAGTGTCATTTTCCTGCACATGTCTCCTTTCTATGAACATTAGTTTGTTCCTTGCGCTTGGAACTAGTATGCTTTGCAACCCTCATTCCTCCTTTCTCATGTACCATTCTTTTATTCCTTTTCAAGCTCTTCAAAATATTGAAAAAGACAANATATACCCCCAAAAGAGGATGGAAAAGTATATTATTTTTATGGAAGCATAATGAGTCACCCTTGGACAAAGCACATCCTTTCATTTTTTGTCAAACATTTTGATTTATTATGACCTTAGGAAGTTGTTCTTGCTACATAGAGCTATGTCCTCCTCCATTTGGTTATCCTTCCAAACACATGGAGAGTTTGCATTGTCTGCTGCATCGTGAACTTATGTCAATGTCTTGCTTCCTAAGTCTGATAATCATTTGTGCTCTTGTACAAGGGAAGTTTTTACTCAGCCTGAGTCATCCCTTCTACAGTTTGTCTCTTTCCCTCATGCCCGACCATCCCTAAATTCCAATCGAGTCCTTATTCGAAATCACTGAAGTTCTCTACCTGGTCACTGAGATCCTCTTGTTTGTTCCCTGACGAGTCGTCGAAGACCTCTGGGTAGTGAATTCATACACTCAAATTACAATACTACCCGAGTTTTGAAGATCTTGAAGTTGTTGCTCAAGCTCTGAAAGCCTCATCTCCAACCATCATGCGTCATTGGATTCTTGAAGATGGATACTATACATGTATATCTTTGATTTTGAGATGTAGATTCATTGTCTATTGCTCGTGTCTATACTTTGTATAGTTATTTGACATGGATCTACAATGTATTTGATTGGCAACCATGATTTATTTCATCCTGAGCATGGGTATGCCCGCCTTAGTGAGACAATTGTTATTTTGCAAATGACACCTCCCTAACTCTGGTCCCAGGCTCACTCGCTTCATATGTTGGTGAAGATTTTTAATGTATTTCGGCCATCAGATTCTCTTCTGAACTCACACATTAGGGGGCATCTGTTATAACCCTAAATTGCACCATACATGCATACCTGGCATCAGGTCATCTTACTTGCTATTTTTTCCAAGCCATCACTGAGCAACTCTTCTTAAAAACCATATTTTTGAAGATGTACATGCCCTGCACCAATACTACCAGTGTACAAATGCTTTCTACACCACTAAAGCTCATGTACATATGCTAGTTGCACCATTACAACCCGCGTATACCCACAAAAGTTGCAAGGAATTCGTTGAGATTACAATATATTGGGTAGTTTTCCAACTTTCCCACCGCCTATAGCCCGTCACCCAACCAAATAACCATCCTTTTGTCATATAAAAGGAGGTTTTGGGGTCTCATTCCAAACATAGGCATAAGAATAGTGAAAATCTGCCTATTTCACATCCCCTCCTTGTCCCATATAATTGTAGCTACCTTGTGAGTTTTTCATTAGAATTCCCATCCTTGCCCTTTTTCCTCAATCATTATCCTATGCCATATCCTTAGAAGAAGTGTGAGAGGAGAAAGATACGTGGAAGCGCAACTGGAGATTGGTGAAGAGGAGCCCGAACTAGGTTCTAGGAGTAGTCACCGATCTCATTGTACGTAAACTTTGTCATATCAATAAAAGGAATATTTTTTCTGTCCCGAAATATGATGTGTTCAATCTTTTTGTCTGATTTATGTTTTATACTAACATCTAACCCATTAATTCATATATGAGATGTATATTCATAGTTTATTGTTTGTCTTTTTGTGAATGCATGTCGGCCTTGGGAGGAGACTTGTAGTAGAGGAGAAATCGAACGCGAAAGGATCGACATTGGACATGGAGTTTAAGGTAGAGTTATTGGATCCTTTTACTTTGTATCTCTTGTATGTACGTGGGGTATATTCGGGGTAGTCTAAGAGTAGGAGACTTTTAGATGGTTAGATCTGCCTACATATTGAACCCTAGTGTAGTCCATAGGGGGGTTTTCCCGCTATAGCACATAGTAAAATGAATGATATGATACAAAGGAGGAAATGAGTGTCGCAAGTAAGCAAAACTAGTTCCAATAATGGAACATACCTATACTCAATGAAAGGAGGTGCATGTGGGAGATGGAAACTCGAGGGAATGTTTCCTTCTGGGTATAGGGTGTCAAGATGCAAAGGATAAAAAGAAGGATCTTCTTGGTTGAGGATGTAAATTGTTGAGGTAAATGTATTATAAAACAAAAGAGAAAACTGGAAATAGGCCCAATACTACAAGCAAGGGCATGAGATGCAATTTCAACTTAATGCCAAAAATATCCTTTTTCGTAATCTTAGTCTACTGGGTTTTAAAAAGTGATAAAATTGCACCAAATAGACATCCTTTCAAATCCAATTTATGAGTGTGAAAGAGACAAGTTCACTGGGCAATCTTTTCACTTTTTGAAAACAAGTTGGAAAGGAGCTTAAATCAAACTCACTTGGAAGTCGTCTAGGTATAGGTCAGCATGTTTATGAGTACGAAAAGAGGTTCAACATAAAGTCTTGTGTTAGCTATAAGGGACTCTTGGTCCTACGGAAATAATCTATGCATGGACACTGAACGAAGAAGAGGATCTAACTAGGGTACCCATGTTTGGTAAGTCTCTACCATTCGATAAAGACACTTCTAGATACAAATAGAAGGTTTTTTGTTGCTATAAAATGGGTTCGTACCTAAAGCATATGAGTGAGAGTCATAGGACAGTGAAAATGTGCATGATGTAATGGATACCTATCCTATATGTTGGGTAATTAAAATACTTGTCCAAAGTTACGAACGGGCGACATGGCGTTGAAAACCACACGAATCCCTGGATAAAACTACAAAAACCAACTCAATCCACCGTTGTATTAGTCCATTAGGACAAAATATTGTCTGAAACTATGAAAAGTGGGTAAAACTTTAATATAAATAGTAAAACAAACCAAATTTACTATACCATTTGTATTTTTTACCCAAATAGTGGATTTTGGACCAAATTACCTCCGAACTTCAACTGGTGATTGCAGGAGCTTGGAGCGATGGAATCGACAACCGTCTGGACCAGGTAACTCATCTTCCCCTCCTCTTTATTTTCAGTGGATTATATTTTGTAATTAGGTTCCAATTTTTAAGTTATTTAGGGTGAAAATTAAAACTTTAGGTGTACACGAGATACAATTCATCGGTTCGGGTATACGCATGCTTATACATGGTTGTTTAAAATATAGCCAACGTATACTTATCCCTATATGCGAATGTGAACACTAAAACCCGCGTATATGTCCGTAAACAAATTTTTTTAGTGGCTTCTAACTCAAAAAGGGGTTTGTCTCTTACACGATGGTGCTAGAGTGGAGAAATAAAGAGAGAACATGAAGAGGTAGATGTTGCAATGGAGAGAAATCTAGGGGCCCAAATGGCCTTAAAAAGATGCAAGCTATATAATGTTTAGGCTCTCAAAGGTATGAGATCCCAAGTGATATTACTACAGTTGCTCATGGATTACTGGGATCCAGATAGTGAGAGATTCAACCTTCATGGAAAACCATTAAGGATTGAAGTCGAGGACATTTATTTCTTAATAGGGTTGTCGCATCGGGGTGAGGTGGTCATCCTCAAATCCTAGGGAGATAGAAGCAGTATGAAAAAAAAAGGAATACACAGATTCTCATTGCATTGTAGGGACCAATAAGGTCAGGATCCAACTCCCCATTAGAGATATAACAAGTCTTAGCCTCAAGATTTTTTTTCCTCGTTTTGACACGGATCATAGAATCAACCTCTTTGCACCAGGCATTGAAGCCACTAATGTTCTACTCAGTAGAGTGCTTTAGACCTATGGTGTACAACTGGTGCACCTCACTGCTGGCTAACATGAAGAGACAATTAACAAAATGCAAATAGGGTAGTAAAAGGAACTTCAAGTTCACTTATATCTTGTGTATCGTTTTCTTCGAACGAGTTCCAGGCTTGGGACCTAGAGTCTATATTATTCTACATGGACTTCGTGATCCATCCATGGCACGATGGACCGAGGTGATGAGGTGGAAGGGGAGAGGTAGGGTGCCAATACCCTACAAATATGACTTCTTCTTCTAGTGGAGACGGCAGGTCATATCTATGGATGACTATCCTTATGCAAGGATTGATTTCAGAGGAGATCTTGACATGCCATTACCACCAGGGACCGCCTACGGAGACATAGGTATGTCAAAGTTTTTTTTAAATATTTCATTTTTTTGTATTTTTGTATAGGAAAACCAAAATATTTTTGGATGATGTTAAGTACTAATTATACATGTATGTGACGCAGACATAGGTCCACGACGGTCAGATGAACTTCCACGACATCGTCAGAGCCACCAAGGAGATGAGGCAGTGGGAGGGGATGCAAAGAGAGTCCTTCAAAATGTGTAGGGCAACCTGTCTCGTTTGACATAAAGGATTCTGATGGTTTAGACAGAGGATCTGTCGGAGGCTATGCAGTAGTAGGTGGTAGGCGGGCCCCATGCTTGGGTGCGAATCTTTCGGCATCTTGAAAATGCCATAGTTTTCTATCATTACACTCATCTGGCACCACAGGCGTAGATGTCTTGATTATTGTATGATCGGATGTATATGTATATTGAGGGTGTTAGCCCAAATTTTGTACTATAAACATCATATTTTTTAGATATATATAAAATCATGGTTCTTCGGATTAACTTATGTTACAATGCGTACATTGATGAGAATGTTTTATTTACTTTAGTTATCTGACAAATGCAAATATAAAACAAAACTAGCATATGCATCATATACATAATTAGACCTCCTAGGTATGTGATGATAAGTGACAAAATCAAAATGTTGTTCCAAAAGTCGTACCCGTAGGATTCGGCGTATCTATATGGAGAATGAGATTAATAAACTCTCATTAAGGCCACTCTCCATATAGATATAAGCATACGTAAAAAATGCCAAGTCTTTAATGTCTCTATTTTTAAATAATATAAGAATATATAATGAAATAGAATAGAAAAAAAAATAGTTAAGTTTGGAAAAGATTCTATATCAGCATAGATCCATCTTAACTTTGTACATAAAAATTGATAAAAAAAAATTGAGAATTAATTCTCTTTGTATTTAAGATAGAGTTAAAATGAATCCATAATACATTATATTATAGATTTTTACAGTTATTATAATTCCTTTGTTTTTATAATTTTTTTAGTATCATGATATAATATTTTTGTTGTCATTTTTTATGGACCATTTTTAATAGAAACTATTCAAAACTCATCTTCAATATTTTTACTTATTGCAAATAACTAATAGAAATCATTCATTTGCAGATAATATACTTAACATGAAAATTTTCTCTTAAAAATATTGTTATTTTAGAGAAACATTGAATTGATTTCATATAAGTAAGCCTT
>ML784722.1:527842-540060 GCA_009831015.1 Picea engelmannii | reverse complement strand
CCTTTAGCCATTCCAAAGGTGAATTTCTTCTTTTGGACCCTGGTGCATAATAAAATCCTCACGGGAGACAATCTGGAAAAGAGGAATATAGCAGGACCTCACAGGTGTGTGTTATGCAAAAACAATGCTGAAACAACCCATCATCTTTTCATTGAATGCGAGTATGCCAAAGAGGTTTGGGACCTCATGCTTCAGGACTTTCAGATATCAATCCCTCCTCTGAATTCGACAGCGGATCTCTTTGCTTCCTGGATACGGATCTATCCCCACAGAATTCCTCCCAAGTCTTTTTGGAGAAAAATTTGGATAGCCATTCCCAAATACGTGTGCTGGCAGATTTGGTTGGCACGAAATCAACAGATCTTCAAAGAGATGAGCCTCACCCCGTTGCAAGTAATGGTAAAGGCCAAATATTTCCTTCTGGAAGCGGCCCAACATCAGAACTATAAAGAGGATCAACAACTACAGCCCGAGGAAAAGAAGTGGCTCAGCCCACTCGAGCCAAGGCCGAGGATGCATCTACTAGCGCCTCTTTCAGCCAATCTTGAATGGCGCATTAGAGATGAAGATGAAAAATTCCAGATTTGGTGGCGAACAAAGAATACAGCCACTATCTTTTTTGACGGGGCGTCCAAAGGCAACCCTGGCGAAGCTGGGGCCGGGGGGGTCATTTACACTCCAAATGGGAACAAAGTCTACTTCAGCTGGGGATTAGGAATGAAATCCAACAACCAAGCTGAGATGCTAGGGCTAACCAAAGCTTGTCTTATCGCCAGAGAAGAAGGTATAAAATACATCCAAGTCTTTGGGGACTCGGAGATAATAATAAAAAACCTAATCATAAAGTCGCGGTTTAGCAACGCAAGTCTCAACAAAACCTTGGACAGATTGAACATAGTCCTCTTAGGCTTCAACTCATGCAAGTTTTATCATGTTCTAAGGAGGTCTAATAGAGAAGCAAATAAGTTGGCGAGTAAGGGCAGCACTGTTATGAAAGGGATTCTAATGGTAAACAATGAAAGCTTCTTCCAAATCCCCTGAGAATAGAAGTATCTAAATGTAGAGGAAGTTAGTTGTCAGCAATGTAACAAGGGCTGCTTCGGCAAAAGCCCATTTCAATCAGTAAATAAAATCTTTATCCGTTTCAGTTAAAAAAAATATATATGGGCAATATTGTTCTTCAACGACATTACGGGTTCATTGGTTGATACTTGCTCGTTGCTTGTTCAGTGGTTTCTCATTTTCCTGTTGTTGTTGCTCTTGTTTGTCTGTTGGTCTTGTTGCATTTTGCACACTTGAGGCTCTGCAACCGCAATTGGAACTGCACTTATGTCATTCCCCATTGACGGGTGGGTTTCATTGCCATGTTTACCTTCCTATTCATTGTTTGTTGTTTTCTATTTCTAGTTTGCAAGTGAAAAATTTCAATACTGGAGATGCCTGAGTCAAAATCCTATTACAAAACATCTTTGTATGTGAGGAGAAAATACGATTTTCTTTTCTTATATGTCATTGTGGTTGCAATAGAGGTGGGTTATGTGCTGAACATTGGCATTCAAGAACGAGACGAAAAAAACATTACAGTCTTGCTTCTTTGTTCGTAGTGGTCACATACAAAGATGGGATGCAACAGGATTTTGATCACTCCCAATATGCAACCACGGCACTAAAACTTACCCGTGAATGGGGAACGACAGAAGCACAGTTCCAATTGCGAATGAAAAATACCAACTGTGCAAACTGTAACATTCTTAAATGTTTACACAGTGGGAGGCCTTTGGACAGTCCTCACATCCTTAAATGTTTACCTGACAGGCCTCATAGCATGAAATGTTTTCTTAATAGGTGGGTTATAATACATTTTCCTCCGATTGTTTGATACAATCTTGTCTGCAGTAAATTTGGCCAATATTTTCCTTCTCCAACATTCTTGGTTCATTGGTTGATGCTCACTCATTGGTTTGTTGGATGTTGTTTATTGTTGTTTTATTCATCTTTGCAAAGTTGAGGTCCTGCAGCTGCAAGTGGGCCTTTTGGTACTTGTTCATTGGTTTGTTGTTTGTTGCTTACTCTTGTTTGCTTCAACTTTGCAAGGTTGGGGTCCTACATCTGCAGTTGTACCTGTTGTTGCAGTTTGTAGGCTAGGGGATATGCTTTTGTCCTTCCCCATTCACTGGTGGGTTTCGATGTTGCGGTTTCATTATTGCATGACTTAACAAGCCTGTTAAATTACATTTTTGTCTGAGTTTTTTTTTTTGTTTTATTTTACAATGTTGTCTGCACTAAATATGGGAAATATTGTTCTTCAGCAGAATTGTTGGTTTGTTGGTTGATGCTTTCTCGTTTCTTGCTCACTGGTTTCTTGTTTTCATGTTGTTGTTGCTCTTCTTTTCCTGTTTCTCTTATTGCAGTTTGCACGCTTGCGATTCTGCAACCACAATTGGAACTGCACTTCTATCATTCCCCATTAATGGGTGGGTTTCATTGTTATGTTTAAATTTGTATTCGTTGTTTGATGTTTTCTATTTCTAGTTTTCAAGTGAAGAATTTAAATGTTGGAGATTCCTAAGTCAAAATCCTTGTGCAGAACATCTTTGTATGTGAGGAGAAAATTTGATTTCCTTTTTTTATGTCACTGGGTGTGATGGAGGTGGGTTCTGAGTAGTCACATACAAATATGTTCTGCAAGAGGATTTTGATCACTCCTAGTATTGGAAATTCTTACTTTCAAACTAGAAAAAAAAAACGAATAGGGATGCAACCATGGCCATGAAACTTACCCATGAATGGGGACCAACAAAAGCGCGGTTCCAACTGTGGATGCAGAATGTCAACCGTGCAAAATGCAACTTTCTTAAATGTTTACAAAGTGGGAGGCCTTTGCATGGTCCTCACAGACTTAAATGTTTACCTGGCAGGACTCACAGCCTCAAATGTTTTCTTAAGAAGAGTGTTACAATATATTCCTCCGATTTTTTTATACAATCTTGTCTACAATGAATTTGGGTAATATTATTCTTCACTGACATTCCTGGTTGACTGGTTGGTGCTTTCTCACTGGTTTTTTGGATACTGGTTATTGTTGTTTGATTCAACTTTGCAGAGTTGAGGTCCTGTAGCTGCAGTTGGGTCTCTTGGTACTTGTTCACTGGTTTGTTGATTGCTTCTTTCTCTTGTTTGCTTCAACTTTGCAAGGTTGGGGTCCTGCATCTGCAGTTGGACATATTATTGCAGTTTGTAGTCCAGGGCTTCACTTATTTCCTTTCCCATTCACCAATGAGTCTCAGTTTCATGATTTCATTCTTGTTCATTGGTCGTTGTTTACTATTTCTAGTTTTCAAGTAAGAATTTTCAATACTGGGAATGCCTGAGCCAAAATCCTCTTGCATAAAATTTTTGTATGTGACTACTACGACTAAAGAAACAAGAGTATGATGTTGTCTTAGTGTTTTTATTGAGCTCGTTTTTCACCAGAGATCCCAGCTCTGTCGCAACCATAGTGGCATGGCAAGGGTAGACAAATATATGAAAAGTGCATTCAAAAGAATACACAAAGAACATGAAAGAAATCATATTGATACTATGCAAATGATACGTGCACTTGGAAATACATTGCTTAATATTCAACAAATATCTGCTCAACAAACAGTCGACGTTGCACTTTCCTTGCCCCTGGACTGTGGTCCAAGGAAATGTGTCTTCACAAACACATCTCCACTTGAGAAACAAAAATTGGAACATTGTTTTACAGTTGGTCCACCAAAAATAGTATTAAAATAAAACAATATGAAAAATTGTTGCAATAGATATAAACAACATCTCTTTGGAATTGAACCAGAGTTTGTCGAGCTCCAACTATATTTCATAGCTGAGAATTTTTTTCCCATAGTTAATGTGTTTTTATGGATTCATAGTTATGAGACTAAGTGTTGTTGTGTGAGGGATAAAGTTATTATCTCCCTTTCTTTTTCCGCTTCTATACTTACCCGTTGTTCACTTTTCTTCTTCCCCTCTATTATTTGTTTTGGTTCTATACTTAGTTGTGTTTCTATGCTCACAGGTTCACGGGGTGGTGAACTGAAAAATCGTCATCTCCATCTATATGTTCACATCACGAATCCAACCGACCGTCGCTTGTTTGAATACTTAACCAATTTTATGATTGTGGGTTCGCGAATAGGTGTTATTGAACTCTGGTGCCCCGTGTTTTGAGTATACATATTTCACCTAAAACTTCGTTGATCGACAATTTGACCCCAGATTCCTCAAATGCGCAAGCCTGACTCTACCTACAATGTGTAACTCGTAAGCCTAAATCTAGCTACAATGACTCTGTCTGATTAACCCGCCTTTCCATACTTAGTCGAGTCTTCAAAGTTTCGCGGGTTCATGGACTCTCGGGTTTACAAAAGTTTGAAATCATTTTTAGCTCCCCTCCATCCCCGACACCTTACTCCCTTCCCAATGCACATTAATTATGTTTTTACTAGTGACAAATCACCAGACAGGTTTGAAAATATTGTCATTAAAAAGCAGAAAGATCGAGGACATCTCCCATTAAAGTGAATTAGCGGGTGAATATTATGGGATCTGATGATTGCTTTGTGTCCATCTTGAATTGGAAAAAATTGTTGGTTATTTTAGTTTTTTTAAGGCATCATCATAGTAAGAGTGCAATATTGTGCTACCCCATTGTTTTCCACAAAGGTCTTGATGTCACATCCCTCTTTAATATTGTGCATATATTATAGGTTGTCATATTTGAGAATATGTTTGGATATGCAATTTTTAACTCATATGTTATTAGTGACAACTCACCACATATATTCAAAAAGATTGGCATTAATAGGTGAAAAGATCGAGGACATCTGCCATTAAAACACATTAAACCAATATTTACGGAATATTATACTATCATCCTCCAACATTCATTTTAAATACTTATTCCCATTTCCCTTTATCATCAAAAATTTGGACTTTAAGATTCTTTCGTTGTAATTTTCTTGGTCATCCACATGTGAGACGAATTAGAGATGCCATTCAGGCCCAATTGAAAGACAAGGGAATGGTTTTATGTGACATCAAATTTGAGCGAAAAAAATTGTGTTAGCCAACAGAAACTCAGACACAAAAAATTCAAGTATCTTATGATTGGTATTCTCCTTGTATTCGATCATTTGGTTGGTTGAAAGGCCTGCCTGAAGATTTGTATGTTGAAATTCTTTGTTTTGTTACTGGAAATTGGAAGGGAAATTGAAGTCATCTGCAAAATTCTCCATTGTTGAAGTATATAGCTTCTTCCAACAACACAGATTTGGCAAGTGTATCAAATCCTACAGACCACACAAGAATTTATCTCACAAGAATTTATCTTCCATCAGAGGAGTCGCACATATCGTGGCTTGAAAAATGGTCTGGAATATTCAGAAATGATGTCAAATATTACTCGATGCACGAATATACTTAGAAGGAAATTATAAATTTGGATCCTCACGAATGTGAGAAACTGTATGGGTGGTTGAATCAACATCCTAAAATTACAGAAGTTTCTATTTCAAAAAAATTTGAACGACTTCTGGGTGTGGTAACAGACTTGATAGAAAATTATCTTCTTTGTCAAAGTTTGTTTACTGACCTCTAGATGTAGTAATAGAATTCACATACCATCAACTTTCTATCAGTACTGCACATTATTTTCACTATTCCTATTCATATGATTTCATCTGGGCCGAAGAGCTTACCGCTCTTTGCAAGAATATTCTCCTAGTAGTTGAAGGTGGGTATATAACCAGGGAACGAGGCTCTCAAAAAAATTTTATGCCTACATCAACATGTAACTGGGAAAATTTGATGGGAAGAAATTCTGGACTATGGACTTTGCAACACTTTCTGAAGATTAATTTATACTACCCCCTTCTGCAAGAATTTTGACATATTCAAGTAATGCTTTGGTTTCTGAAGATCACATTTTACTACCACCTTCATGTAATCATTTTGTTTCATTCTTTAGAGGAGACCTTAATGTGGTGGATATTCCAGAGTTGTTTCCACCGAATATCAATCTTCATGTTGTTTCCCATGCTTTTAATAAGGATAATACATTTATTTTTTTGCAGTAGATCCGATATTTGAAAAAAAAATGGAAGTTTCTCAATGCTTGAAGTATTGACTTGTCTGGTTCAAATAAAATTCCATGGCCTCGCCGCAAGCACCTCTGGAGTTGTTCATTAGGATCACAATTCGATAAGAATAGAGCATCTTCCTAGTCATAGAGTGCTTCCATCACCATCTTTTATTTTCACATGTGCTTTGATTGCTACCTTCTTTCTTTGTCATGGTGGTGGATCCTTCTATCCCAACCAACATGATGGAAATAAACTAGCTTTAGGGAATTTGATCGCTTCCGGGGATATAAGTTGACTATATATTAATTTCTCTTAACTTAAAAAGGTTTATGTGTGAAACCTAATGTTAGACATAGAAAATACAATTTCTTATTTTTTAAAATATACAACAATGTATTTTTTTAACACATGACTATTTGAAAAGTTTCATGCATTGTTTGGGATTCACGTCCTTCAAGGATGTTAATTAATTACACAATTAATATTTCTTGTGCCAATGCAATCGACCCGTCATCTACTATGGAGATGACATTAACACTACAATGTCAGATAATAGATGTCTAACATGTCACTCATGTCGAGTTCATCATCGCACAGAACACCCAACCTCCAAAGATTTCTAGACTCAAACCAACACTAAAGTCGATGCTCTTTGCAGGTCTGACAATCCTGTAGTCTAAGTGCTTTGACAATGACAGGACTGATTTTTCACCGCATTACCACTCTACACTCAATGGCACTGTTCCCATTGCCACTGCTAGTGTGAATGTCTGAAGTTGAAGCTATCTGGAGCCTAGAGTCACCGCCAGTGTGGATGCATGAAGTTGAAGCTAACTGGAGCCTGGGGTCATGACTTGTTACACTTGAAATTACTACCAGTACTGATCGAAATTTGATTGTATGTCGATTATGTTACTACATCCAGAGGTCACTCAACAAACTTTGAGATAGAAGTTGTATGTCTGTCAAGTCTATTACAACTTTGAAATAGAAGGTTTTTTATTTTTAGGATGTTGATTCAACCACGCATGCAGTTTCTCACCTTCATGAGGATCCAAATTTATAATTTCCTTCTGAGTGTATTCGAGCATGGAGTAATATTTGGTGCCACTTTCGAATATTCCAGACCATTTTGTGAGCCACGATGTCTTCCACTCCTGTGACAAAATATATATTCTGGTGTGGCCTGCAACATTTGATACACTTGATAGATCTGTGTTGGTGGAAGAAGATATATACTTAAACAAAGGAGCATTTTGCAGGTGAATTGAACGTCCCTTCCAATTTACAGCAATAAAACAAAGAAATTCAACATACAAATCTTCAGGCAGACCTTTCAACCAAACAGATGATCGAATACACGGAGAATACCAGTAACAAGATACTTGAATTTTTTTGTCTCAGCTTCTGTTGGCTAACAAAACAATTTCCCCCAAACCTGACATCACATAAAACCACTCCCTCGTGTTTGAATTGGGCCTTAATCACATCTCTAAGTTGTCTCAGATGTGGATGACCAGGAACATTGCAAGGAAGGCACCTTAAACCCCAAGTTTTCGATGATAGAGGGAAATTAATACCTAACAAAGTATGTGATGTTGAATAAAAGGATAATGCAAGTAGGCCATATCTAGAACATACAACATATCCAAGAAGATGGCATAGATATAGATGGAATCACCCATGAAGTCCAATACCCAAAATTGATATTCAAATCGTTATTTTTAACCAGGCAAGCATTTGATGATCAAGTTGAAATCTATAAAACGTTGTCTACAACCTTGATTCTTGTACATACTTGGTTTTTTTTGTCCATGGGAGCCCCGATCGTAGTCATTATGGAAAACACATTTAAATTTCAGAGAATTTGTGTTGAACTATTTCAAGACAATTGTTTTGGGAAATAATCTCAACTATATTTTTGTAACCTAGTTTATCTGAATATAAAATATTTGAGATTTTTGTATGGTGTTTTCCAATGTCCAATATTATTTTTTTATTTTATTTTGTATTTTTTTTTTAAATTGACTCATTTTCTTGTACAACTATTGATAGATGAATTCAACATCTTTCTACAAAAATTCAAGACACTCTTTGATCCGTTGTTAAACTTGCATGACAAGCTTTTTTTTCTCCTACCCAACACTTCGATTTAAATAAAAGCTACTCTATCCACTCCTTACATTTTACATGGAAGAATAATTTGTGAACCCTATACTTAAGAAAGAAATGGGTTGACCCATCATGATTTCATTCTTTGAAGCCCCGTAAATAGAATGAATTAATGACTCTATTTCAACAAGGCAACTCAAGTGTTGGTGTCATGTTCCTGTTCAATGTTGTGCATATATTACAGCTTCTTCTATTTGAGAATATCATTGCATATAAAAAATGTTATGTCATATATATATATATATATATATATATATATATATATATATATATATATTTCTATTTCTATTTCTTATGGGTTTGAACGAAATTTGTGAACCGAAAAACACCCTGCAAATTGGAAGATGCTTTACATTTTGACCACAAATAATCTATTAAGATATATTAATATGAATACTATTGGAATAAATATAAAAAAAATCTCTTTAAACTTGAAGTTGTCTTTGTCGGCCCCCAAGTATATTACATAGCTAAGACTAAATTCTTGTTTCTCCCATTGTTTTCCCTTCTCTATACTTACCCATTTTTCCCTTGTCTTCTTCCCCTCTATTATCCCTTTGTGGTTATATACTTAGTTGTGTTTCTATTATGACGGCTTCCTTTGTTGGCGGATTGAAAGATGCTCATCTTCATCTATATCTTCACATCATGAGCCCCACCAACCGTGGTTCCTTTCAATACTTAGCGAATTATTTTACCATCGGGTCCCAGGTTAGTGCTATCAAACACTTATGCCCCCTATTCCATCATATACATCTTGCACTGAAAAACTTCTGTGATCTGCAATTTATGCTTTTACTAGTCAGAAATCAGAAGGGGTTCAAAAATATTGGCATTAATAAACGAACAATAGATGTTTTTTCTGTGAGATACTTACCCCTTTTTCCTTTTTCTTGTTCCCCTCTGTTATCCCTTTCTGGATATATACTTAGTCGTCTTTCTATGATAGTGGGTTCCCAGGTTGACAGACTGACATATCTTCATCTCCATCTATATCCTCACATCACGAGTCTGACCGACCGTCGTTCCTTTCCATACTTAGCCAATTTTATGGCCTTGGTTTTCGGGGTTGGCATTATCGAACTCTGTTGTCACTTGTTCCATGAAATACATATTGCACTCAAAACTTTATGATCTACAATTCCACCCTGAAATCCTCGAAGTCATAAGATTCACTCTACTACCCGAGTTCACAAAAGTTTCAAATCATCTATCGTTTCCTTCCATCCCCAGTACCTCCACGCCCTTCCCAATGCACATTAATTATGGTTTTAGTAGTGACAAATCAACACACTGGTATGAAACAATTGGCATTAACACACATTAAATCGCTATTTACGGTACTCCGAACAACCGTCATTCCTTTCCATACTTAGCAAAAATTTTCCACGTGTTCTATCGTATACATCTTGCACCCAAAAATTTTGTTATCTACAATTCCACCCCGACCTCCTCCAACTCACAAGCTTTACTCTACTCGGGTTCAAAAAATGTTTTAAATAATTTATCGCTCCCTTTCATCCTCGCCACATTCGCGCCCTTCCCAATGCACATTAATTATTCTGGCCTCTAGATTTCACTTCCATTGTTCTGTGACCTAAAAACAACACTTGGACCTCCACGACGTTATTCCATACTTAGACACTTTTTTTATTGTGGGTTCCCGAACTGACGAGCTCAAACTTGTGTTTCGAATCTTCTGCGACTTGCAAACAATGCCTGGGGTTCCTCCATATACATTTTTTTCGTCGGAATGCCCCATCATGACCTCGACTGTCCATTGTTTCTTTCAATACTTAGCCACAATTTGGTTGTATGTTCATGACATGGTACATTTCCATGGTTGCACATGCTACAACCACTTTGTATCAAGTCTAGCCTAACATTTCCCTATTCCATACTTAGACACTTTTTCGATTGTGGGTTCCCGGACTAGCGGGCTCAAGATTGTGTTTCCAATGTTTCGCTACTTGTAAACAATATATATTAGCAAAAATGAGTCTGGGCTATCTTTCCCTATTCCATACCTAGACACTTTTTCGATTGAGGGTTCCTGGGCTGACAGACTCAAAATTCTGCTTCAAATCTTCTGCGACTTGCAAACAGTGCCCGGAGTTCAGCGATATACAATTTGTCTGTTGGAATTCGCCATCATGAGCCCCACCGTCCGTCATTCCTTTCAATACTTAGCCACAAGTTGGTTGTATGTTCATGACATAGTACATTTCCATGTTTTCACATGCTGCAACCACGGTGTATCGAGTTCAGCCTAACACTTCCCTATTCCATACTTAGACACTTTTTCGATTACGGATTCCCGGACTGGTGGGATCAAGATTGTGTTTCCAATGTTCTGCGACTTGCAAACAATACCCAGAGTTCCGCCATATACACTTTGTGCTCAGGAATGCACCATCATGCCCTCTTTCATGTTACGCGTTCTGCAACCAACACTTCTGAGACATACAATTTGACCCTCGGGCCCTCATCTCTGTTGGTTATATATTGTAACCATATTTTGAAGCCCGACTGAACACTTTCGATAATTATCCATTCCTTAATTGTTGTTCCCTATCCCCGCCACCTTCGTACTTCTTTCTATATGTGCAATTAGTAAGATTTAATTATAACAGTTCGTCATGCAGGAACCATATACATTTCCATTAATGAGTGAAAGGCTCGAGGAGATCTCCCACACTTCTGTGATATACAAATTGACCTTGGACTCCCACATCATCCCCTCTTCCGTGTTACACATTTTGCATTCGAAATTTATAAGACATACAATTTGACCCTCAGGGCATCACGTCTACTGGGGAACCATTGTCACCCTAGTTTGAAGCTCGTTCGATCGCTTTCCATACTTGACCATTTCATGGAATCTCTTTCACGGAACCTCAGGTTGGTAGGTTCATGATATCTCCAATTCCTAGTCACTGTTTACTATGCCCACCACCTTCACACTTATTTTAATGTATGCAATGACCAAGGTTTAAAGCTAATAGTTCATCATGAAAAAACCGTACAGACTTTCATTAATAAGCAAAAGGATGGATGAGATAGTCACATTGATTATCGCTACACAACTTCCCCAGAAACATGCATAAAAGATATTTCCATGTAATGGGATATCTATTACGAATTTCAATATATTAGCAATAGCGAGTCTGGCCTACTGTTTCCCTATTCCATACTTAGCCACTTTTTCAATTGCGGGTTCCCGAATAGGCAGGCTCACGATTGTGCTTCCAATGTTCTGTGGCCTACAAATAGTACCTGGAATTTTGTGATATAAAAATCAACCTCTTGACTGTCCCATCATGCCCTCTTCCTTGTTATGTGTTTTTCACTAAAAAACTTCTAACACATACAATTTGACCCTCGGGCCCTCACCTCTAATGGTTATACCTTGTAACCCTATTTTGAATATCGGCTGACCACTTTCAATAATTAGTCATTCCTCAATTTCTCTTTCCTGTCCCAGCGACCTTCGTACTTCTTTCTAAATATGAAATTTGTTAGCTTTGATGCTAATAGATCGTCATGAAGAAACTATTAACATTCACATTAATGATAAAAGTGCTCAAGGATATATCCCATCATGTTAAGAACCAAAGACCTGAATACAAAATATCACAATAGATCCAAACCCTTGAGGTAGGGCAACACTATACAATGGATCCTATTATGGAAGAGATCCTCTCCTGTTCACTTGCCTCTTCGAGGGGGCATCCTCCTATTGAGCTACCGCTCCAAATACAATATTTTTCTTCATGTGTCATTACATTGCTTGAATCCCTTTATATAGTGCTACCATCACCTAAGAACATTCTAGAGGAGGAATCTTCTAGAAGTAGAACCTTCTAAGAAGTCCTCTTACATTTATTATATCTAATTACCCATTTATTATATTTAACTACC
>ML784722.1:506764-527792 GCA_009831015.1 Picea engelmannii | reverse complement strand
ATGTTCTCTACAGAAGGTGGAGTAGAGTCATCAAATAAAATATGGAAGTGGTTGTCATCCCAGAAATGACAACTATCCATATACCAATCATCACAATCATCCTCAAAATCATACCAAACATATATTTCTTGATTATATTCATCTCTGATGATGTCTTCCATAAGAAATCTCTCCTGCATGCTATCCAATGAACTACGAAGACTATTATTGAGGCCATCTGCAAGGTCATGAAATTTATCATGCAATGTATCACACAATGTGTCATACAATTGAGATTTGAATGCTTCAAGAATTTCTTCGAGGTTTTGAGAAGAAATAGCCATCTGAGCACCCTATGAAATCTTCTTTCCCATATCCATCATGAAAAAACCCAAGAAAGATAGAACAATAAGTTACAACGGAAAATCGCAGTTTTTTCCTGAAAAAACCCTAAAAAACTGTTGAATTTAAAATGCTCATAACTTCACTTCCTGGACTCTGTTTCGGTTGATTTATTGTTTTAAATTGGGTAAAATTGTGAGAGGAACTCAGATCTATAATTTGTTTGAGAAAATTCGGCCTCCAGCTGCTACAAAAATAAAAACAAATCGCACCGCCGTCCGCAGAAAAAACCCTGAAAAATTGCATATTTTAAAACTTCAATATCTTCACTTTCCGGACTCCGTTTCGGACGAATTTTTTTTTTAAATTGGGTTTTTTTATATGAGGAACTTAGATATAAAACCTGTTTCTGCAAAATTTTCACATAAATATACCAAAAAGTTCTGGAATGTCGCGGCCTTCTTTTTTCTTCTCCGAAAAAAAAAATATGCAAAAATATTTGCCCACAATGTCTGCCAAGGAAAGTGCTCTGATACCACTTGTTAAGAACCAAAGAATTGAATAAAAAATATCACAATAGATTCAAACCCTTGAGGTAGGGAAAAACTGTACAATGGATCATATTATGGAAGGGATCCTCTCCTGTTCACTTTCCTCTTTGAGAGGGCATCCTCCTATTGAGCTACCGCTCCAAATGCAATATTTCTCTTCATGTCTCATTACATTGCTTGAATCCCTTTATATAGTGCTACCATCACCTAAGAACATTATAGAGGAAGAATCTTCTATAAGTAGAACCTTCTAAGAAGTCCTCTTACATTTATTATATCTAATTACCCATTTATTATATTTAACTACCATAGTGGGTCTTATTTAATAATATAGTGGACCTAGTCCACCTTACATTGAATGACCTCCACTATTATCACTATGGGCCCTCTGGGCCCCTCCATTACCTCTCTAGATACCTTACACATCAATACACATTAAACCAAGATCTGCAGAGAGTTATATTATCCCTTTTGATTGTTCATCTCAAACAACATGGAATGTCTTTCATGAGTCGTCGTGTTGGCGTGTCCACAAAATCTCCAGTCCTTAATTTCTCTTCGTCTTACTCGCCATATTTGCACTTCTAGGTATGCAATTACTAGTCTTTAATGCTAACAATGCATCATGCAACGGTCGTCGAGATTTTCATTAATGAGCGAAAGGATCGAGGAGATCTCCCATTCACATGCATTGGACCAATATTTGCGGAATTTTATATTATCTCTTCCAACTCTTCATTTCAAACATTGTCTAGAGAAAATGAATGTTCTCATAAACTTATGGAAACATCTCAACAATAGTTCTGTGGAGATACAGTGAATATCTTCGGACGCGAGGACCAGAACTTCCAGTGGTCCAAGGATCTCTTACTATTCATCTCGTTCCGCCCATAATGAAGTGATTTGGACCTCTGGAATCACTCGTTCAATATGTGTCCCTAAGGTTTTGACTATAAGGAGGTGGTCTCTTGGTGCACCGAAAAATATATTCCAAGCCAAAGAATTTTTCCATTGTGTGACCATTCTCCTGTTTCTTTGTCACCTCATGTATTTCACAAGATGTTAATATTGTTGGAGCCAACATTGAACTTCAGAGGACCTCTTACCCGAGTTCATTGAATACCCGACAATAGTTCCTGAAGATATCACAAAGTTGCAGGTCAGTTCCTTTAGAAATCCATTCGGGAAATTGCCTAGTTGTTTACAAGAATAATGAGATAGGAATCCACAACAAGCATTTCCCACACGGTTCTTTATATTTTGTATTTCATAGTCAACAATCCATTTTTTATTGGGGGAAGCTAATGTCCATTGAAATCTGTTCCCAATTGTCATGATTCAAAGAATATAATAAATTTTATATATCATCCTACTTGATTTTCACGATAGCGCATTGTTGTTCGTTTCCAAAATTGTCCCTGTCCAAGAAAATAAACTATGAATTCGACCCAGTAACATTTTGGTACCATACCTTGTCGAGGCACAAGGCCTCCCATTGTTTTTATGAGGTTTTTAATGACTTTTCCTCGGTCTTCAAAGATTTATTGTTAGGAAAAGATGCTCCCCAGATGTCTGGCTAGGCAACCAAGTTTTTGGACAGGAAGGGGACACTTGAGAAAATGGAAAATTACAGTGTAATAATGATTTTTGGATTCAAAGAAAATCCTACTTTCCTTCCATGTCACATCATGGAAAATATATTTGTTACAGAAATAGAAAGGAAATACAACTATTGGTTGCATTTTTTCCATGGCAAGAGAAAAAATCAATTCATTCCTCTGCCTTGGAAATTCGGGGACTTCGTGTTCAGGAATGTCAACAAGATTGATGAATTTGCAGGCCATTTCAAGAACTTGAACCTAATATATGTTGAAAGGATAGGAGGGTTCGACCCTAATGGGATTTTTCTAGCACATTTACTAGCATTTGGCTTTAGCAGCTATTTTATCCATACATTATTGACTGAAAACAGAGACAATGACGACAACACTCATGCTCCCAATGATGGAAACATAGAGACATTCCAAAGAACAACTGAATTATACAGAAAACAGGGAAAAGGCTCCATGATGCAGGAGCATCACCTTTAAATTCAACAATGCATGTGTGGAGGCAAACATAGGACATCTCAGCAATGACAGAATTTCAAATCGAGCATTTAACTCATAATTTAATGGGTTGTTGAGATTTTTTTGTAACAACATTTTAAAATGTAACTTGTTTGTAAAGTCTTGAAGGACTGTAAGAAATTGAAGATATGGAGTGTCGACTCTATCTTCAGAAAAAGATGAGAGATCTCGTGGAGCAGTCCTTAGATAGTTTTTCAGTATTTCATTGTAAGAGAGAGAATGTAAGAGACAAAATAGAGAGATCAGTAGAGCAGAGTAGAATGGCAGAAACACTATGTACTTTTTTTTCATGAATGAATAGAGCAGACATAAATTGTCCCAAACCCTTGGACTGGGTTCATTTCCTATTTGATTGAATGAATGTTATTCTGTCTGTATGATTTGTTACAGTTCATTTCATGTATGAGTGTTTGAGAGATTAACTGTATGAGTTTGTGATGAAACTGGTTGAGTTTCAATCATTTCTCTTCTGATACTTGTATGCAAGGTGTGCATCTCAAGTGCAAGGAGTGCATCAACTGAGTCTAGGATTGATTCAGATAAGTTCAGAGAGAGATTCAGAGAATCTCAGACCAGGTGCAAGGTGTGCACAATGTCAAGGAGCCAACAAGCTTCGGAGAAACAACGCAGAAGAACACCAGGTGGGAGAGAAGCATTTTCCTGGCATGAAAATCCTTCAAACTGAGTTATTCTAAATCCTGAGAGTGCAAGATGTGCGTGGGAGATCAAAATCCTTCCAAGGGATAAAGCTCAGAAGAGATAGAATTTTATACAAGTGTTAGCGAGATCCAGGGGTTGGATTCGCAAGAAGGGCGAAGATCGAGTCTCTGAACACTAATAAATCTTCTAAGTCTGGGAGAAGGTGGAAGTTCAGGAGAGAAGTTACAGTGGTTGTAGATCAGTCACAGGAAAGATCTGGACCTTTGAATCAGTGTCCAAGCAGCGAGAAGTAAGCATAGAAGGAAAAAACATCTGAACTGTTAGATATGGCATGTGAACCAACAACTGTTGGATCCAAAGGATGTCACATGGGGGAAGTTTCGAACCCATCAGAACCATCCATCAGAGAGGGTGTGTGGCAAGCGCACAGCGTTTCGATCTGGGCGAAGGAAATATCAGATGTTCGGGGATCGAGCTTTTCAAAGGTAACCATGGGGGTTGAGCTTCAATCTCGCGAAACGCAAAGTCACAACGCGCTCATAGGAGTAGCCCCATTTCATAGGTAAAGGTCACCTGGACAGAGCCCAAAGGGAGAGCTAAGGAACATTAGCCTGTTTTGGAACTAAGGGATTGGAGAGTTAGAGTGGAATCATATGTGGAAGTCCCGAGGCAATGAAACACAATGAGCCTTTCTGGGCTCAACCGGTGGTCACAGGTAGTGGTCACGTGGGGAAATATTCGAGGGGAGCTAACCAATGGTCAGCCCTCATCAGGAATCAACTATTGAGAGGATTGAGGAGGATCATTCCAAGGAATCCTGATACACGAACTTGCTATATGCCTTTTGCGTAGGCGTGTGGTCACAGCCCGTGACTGCATGGAGTAGAAGCTCGTGCTTGGGTACTTAGTCACATAGGTGGAGTTTCGTGAGAGGACCTGTGGATTTGAAGAGTCAAAGTTCTAGCAGGGACTAGAGAATTGTCCCAACTCGAGGAGATTGAACAATCCAGTGATTGGGAGGTCAGCAGACCCTGCCAAGGTAGGGGGTCTGCATCAGGTGGTATCAAAGATGAGATTAAGTTTTTTTGTAGACAAAAGACAAAAGGAGAAAGGAGGAAAGTTTATACAGTTTGTGGTATCAAGGAAATTTGATTTCTTTTCGAAGGTGACTCAGTAAAATCATGCCACCCAGAAGGCGTAGAGCGAATGCATAAATGGAATAAGAAATGAGGCAACTCTAAATGAGGTTGGACGCCATGGAAACAACACACAGGAGAGCACCATACATTGGAGATATCAGTGAATCTGATATTGAAGAAGAAGAAGAAGATGAAGAAAATGTAGTAGAGGATACTACATCACAAGATCGCTTGATAAAAGATGTTTCAAAGATAGGAGCCAGAGAAAGAATAGAGGTACCTATGTATGAGGGAAGTTTGGAAGTTGAAGAATTGTTAGATTGGGTATGTGTTATGGACAAATACTTAGATTATGAAGACATCGAAGAAGATAAGATGGTGAAGCATGCAGTGACAAGACTGAAAGGTGATGCAGCGTTATGGTGGGATGAACTCCAAGCCGAACGCAGGAGAAATGGTAAGAAAAAAAATAAAAAGTGAGATAGGATGGTAGCTAATTTGAAAGAAAAATTTATCCTGAGGGATTACCGAATCAATTTTTACAGAAGGTTACATAACCTGAAACAAAGGGGTTTATCAATGAAGGAGTACACTGAATAATTTTATCGACTGAACATCAGGGTTGGATAGAAAGAGAATGAAGATAAGAAGAAAACAAGATATATCAATGGGATAAGATATGAGATACAAGAGGATATCAGCATGATCTCTATCAGTGAAGTCAAGGATGCCTATCAAGCAGCCTTGAAAGATGAAGAAAAATTGGCCAGGAAGCAAATCCAACAAAGCAAAGGAGGAAATTCAAACAGAGGCAAGGGAACCAGCAAAGAGAAGTTCCAGAAGTCGAAGCCTGAAGCTAACAAACAACATAGTCACCATAATAAAGGTGGAAGTTCTAAATAAGGACAACATGGAGGAAGAGATTCTTTTTCTAGAGGAAGAGGAAGAGGAAAAGCCAAAGGAGGCATAGTTAAATGCTATACCTATGGAAATGAAGGACACAAATCTTGGGAATGTCCCGACAGAAAGAGAGAAGAAGGTGAAGAAGCTCACATTGTTGAAGCATGGAAGCATGTGGAAGAAGAAGAAGCAGAAGGAGGGAGGAACCTCATGATGAGGAAAACTCTTCTCAAACCTGAAAAGGAACCAGAGGAACTAGTTCAGCGAACAAGCCTGTTCAAAACTACTTGCAAGTCGAAAGACAGAGTTTGAAAAGTAATCATAGACAATGGGAGCACTGACAATCTAGTATCCAAAGAGATGGTGGAGAAGCTAGAATTGAAGACAACTGAACATCCAAAGCCATACAAGGTATCGTGGTTGCAGAAAGGATATCAATTCATGGTAAGTCAACAATGCCAGGTTGAATTTAAAATAGGAGGTTACAAAGATGATATAATGTGTAATGTAATTCCTATGGATGTCTATCATATTTTATTGGGGAGATTGTGGTAGTATGAATGAAAGGTTATTCATGATGGGAGAAATAATACCTATACCCTAGAAAAGAATGGTAGAACACATATGTTGTTGCCCATAGAAGACAAAGAGAAAAAGAGAGAATATAGTTCAAGCATACTTCTCATGAGTGGGAAGGAGCTCTTAAAAAGAGTCAAGAAGGGTAAATAAATGCAGTTTGTTTTTGTGAGGAAGCCTAGAGTTATCCTTGCGAATACTTCTGTAGACGACTTGCCTGTAGAAATCCAGGAACTGTTGGAGAACTTTGTTGATATAGTCATGGATGAGTTACCACACTCGTTACCACCAATTAGGAGCATAAGCCATCATATTGACCTTATTCCAAGAGCTAGTTTACCAAACAAAGCAACTTAGAAGTTGACACCTAGAGAGAATGAGGAAGTTAGAAATCAAGTCCAGGAGTTGTTGGATAAGGGGTTAGTTAGGGAAATCCTAAGCCCATCTGCAGTACCAACTGTATTAAGTCCAAAGAAAGATGGGGGATGAAGGATGTGTACATATTCCTGAGCCATCAACAAGATAACCATTAGATACAAATTCCCTTTACCGAGGATGGATGATTTGATGGACTGTTTGAGTGGAGCAAGCTATTTTTCCAAGATAGAATTGAAGAGCGGATATCATCAAATCCAAATGAGAGAGGGAGATGAATGGAAAACAACATTCAAGATAAACGAAGGATTGTTTGAATGGTTGGTCATGCCATTTGGGTTGACAAATGCACCAATCACATTTATGAGATTGATGAACGAAGTGTTGAAAGACTTCATAGGAAAATTTGTCATAGTACATCTAGATGATATACTAATCTTCAACAAGACAAAGGAAGAACACTTAAGACATCTGAAATCAGTGATGGAAAGGTTGCAGCTAGAGAAATTGTTGATAAATATGAATAAGAGTTCTTTTATGAAGAAGGAGCTCATATATCTAGGTTTCATAATCTCTTCAAATGAATTGAAGATGGACCCAGAAAAAGTGAGAGCGATCAGAGAATGGCCATCACCGAGCAACATATTTGAGGTAAGAAGTTTTCATGGGTTAACAAGATTTTATAGAAAATTTATCAGAAATTTTAGTGGCATATGTGCACCCATGCTGGACACTGTGAAGAAGAAACAAAAGTCCTTCAGTTGGACAGAGGAAGCTGAAAGAAGTTTCAAAGTGTTGAAAGAGAAGATCATAGAGCAGCCAATTCTGGACTTACCGGATTTTGAAAAAACATTTCAGGTGAGATGCGATGCAAGTGGATTAGCTATTGGAGCATTCTTGAGTCAAGGCAATAGACCAGTTGTTTATTTCAACGACAAACTGAACAACGCCAAACAAAAGTATTCCACGTATGAAAAGGAATTTTATGCGGTGATTCAAGCAGTGAAAAAATGGAGGCAATATCAAATTCCTAAATAATTTGTCTTGTACAATGACAATCAATCTTTGCAATTTATTACTAGGCAAGAAAAGTTGAATCAGAAACATGCAAAATGGGTAGAATTCATGTAGAATTTTACTTTTTTTATTAAACACGTTGTTGGAACTGCTAACAAAGTCACAGATGCTTTGAGCAGAATAATTTTGATTGTACAGGAATTCCAGGTGGAGACCTTGGGGTTCGAACACCTCAAGGAGATGTATAAAGTGTTGGACACACCTACCACACTTAGAGGGGGGATGAATGAGTGTGGGGCTCTTTTTCCCAAAACTTCCCTCTTGCGCAAAAACTCATCAATTAGCATTCAACATTTATTCATTACCCATTGTTGTCATTTATAACCATTTAGATGTGAGCACATATCAGCAATATGTCATCAACAAGTCATCACCACAATGAACACAAAGAACACAAGATGTATGTACAATTTTCTTTTTATTACGGACTACAATCCTTGGGTTTTATCAACAACAACTGAATAGAGTACAACTCTACAAGAGCACCAGCTCTATATGTAAGACTCAACTTACATTCTCAACACCAACTGAGATGAGGCAACAATCCTCAATAGATATCAATCTGTCAATAGGTATGCGACCTGTCAGTAGTGCAGCTCGCATGTGCATGCACCCTGGCTCACTACAACCCGCGTGTGAATGCGGCCAGTGTATAATGCAACAAGCGTATGCTTCTAAGCAACTAGGTTTTTTCTTTTCTTCATATGCTCAGATCCTCTGCAACCTGCAATCACTTTCTCTTCTATCTTCCACTGTCCAAACTGACCCACAACCAGTCACAACACATCCAAGCTCTCCAATAGCTTGCTCATTCTCCACAACAAATCAATATTAATGTTATATCAATCATGTATGAATAACTAGTATACCATAGCAATCATGTCACTATTGAATCATAAGAGTGTTGCTCACTCCGTCAACCAAATTAACCAAACTAAACCACATAATAGAGGCCATACCAAGAATTCCCTAAGCATTCATAACATATCAAACAATAGTATCCATCAAGATAATAATGTAACCATACCAGTGTCTCAGTGATAGATCTGAGGCCATAGAATGCATATATGGAACCTGGCTCATCATCCAAGAGCTTTGCATCAGCTCAAACAAAAATCTCCATGATTTTATCCACTCCACACTCCCTGTACATAGTCATACCGCATGTACACTCACCCTATACACATCCAGCCCACGTGTACATGCACCCTATACACAAACAGCCAGTGTGGGCATCAGAAAATATGGTTTTCCGTGAATCCGAGAATTTTGTCGTCAAGATCTCTGATATTGCCAAAACTTTGATGCATCCATGAGATCCTCCTCTCGCTCTCTTCCTAAGAATATATCTTCAATCATGCTCAAGAGATCCATATCAATAAGATGCTCTCACAAGAAGCTCTCCATCAATACTCCACAAGACATTCACAAGAAGCTCTCCATTGATCCACAAAAGGGATTCTTAACAAATGTGCATTTTACAAGAGATCCTAGCTTCTTATTTATACTTTCATCTTCTAGGTCACTTAACCCATTTTTAGGTTACTTAACCCATTTCTAGGTCGCTTAACCTATTTTCCTTATTTCAAGATTAACCACTTTCCATGAATAGAAAGTTCTCCAATACTTTATCATTTAAATATTTCATCTTGATTTTATCACTTCATTTTATCATTTAAATAATCTTTCTTGATTTTGTCACTTTACTTTATCATTTAAATAATGATTTCTTCTTTTCAAGCACTTTGACTTCTTTGACCTTTTGGGGCTTCAAGCCATCATATGGGGGTCCTTCAACTTCGTAGAGCCATAACTCTCAAACTGTGAGGAGTTATGTGACATTCCACATACCACCGAAAATGGCATTTCAAGCACTAACCATCTAGGATAGTTTCACCAACAACTTCATTGATATCCATATCATTAATCCACATGCAAGCATGGGTACTCCAACCGTTCTTCTAGGATAACTCAATCTGTAAAGCGTCTTCTCGTGAGGGATTTCATCATAAGGGGACCACTTTGGAGTTCATCCATTTGTGCACCTTATCAACCATGATAAGACAATAATGATTCATCTTTGCATCAATTCACCACTGCATCATATATATAAACTATGCATCACGTATCAATGACAACTCATTGATCCATCTTCATCAATGCATCATATCAATGATCCATCTTTATCAATAGGTTTCCACTTGGACATCTATCATTCTCATCAAGGGCATCATATCAATGATCCATCTTTATCAATTGGTTTCCACTTGGACATATATCATTCTCATCAAAGGCATCATATCAATGATCCATCTTTATCAATTGGTTTTCACTTGGACATCTATCATTCTCATCAAGGGCATATTCATTGTTCATCAATCATCAATCAATCAATTACTTGACATCAATCAATGACATCAATCAAACCAAACCATTTGCATCAATGACATATGATACAACATTCTCCCAAATAATCAAACAATTTGCATCGATGACAACATTATCCAACAATCTCCCCCTTTGGCATTGATGGCAATACCAACATTGATGTCAACTCCAATTACCAATTATTGATGTCAACATGTAGACAAGGCGTGCTCTTCATCAATAGTCCTCTCCACATCAATCTATCCCATCAATAGACATCAATCACATCAATGTGATTATCTCTCCCCCTTTGACATCAATGACATCAATGTGATTATATCTCCCCCTTTGACATCAATGGCAAAGGGCCATTCTCCTCTTGGGGCTACTCCCCCTGTCTTGTTGCCGCTGAATAATCTCTCCCCCTTTTGAACAAGGGATAAAAATACATCGAACATACTCCCCCTATGACAATTTCTCCTCCTGGAATTATGCATCTGTGCTCTTTCTTCAAATATAGGTCTCTTTTCTAGGTATGTATCTGATAAATGTCTCCTCCTAGAATCATGGGAAGAAAAATGACTCCCCCTAAGGGTATGTCTCCCCCTATCTTCTCTGCAAGATGAACAATATGCTACCATATGATGATCCTTGGACCTGTTCATGCATCAAACTTGTGTTATACCATTCTGTTAGCATCAGAAGTCACTCCTGGATTGCTTGCAGGAGCAGAGCCCGACACCCATCAATTTAATGTCACGATTTGTTTATAAGGGATGATCAGATGGAGATAAAGACTCGAGGAGATATCACTCTAACTCAGGGACTGGGTCTAGCATGTATGGGACAAAAGAGGTCTTGATCTAACTTCAGCCAGTGGGTTGATTTAAAATATGAGCAGGTGGAAGACTTAGTAAGGAGGATGGACAAACTACCTTGGGCAATAGGCTTTCAGCAGCATGCAGAAGAAAGACTCTGAATGCAAGATCCTCTTGGTTCAAGGTCTCAAGAAACTGACAGGGGACTTGACTGGATCCACCAATTCCAAGTCGCTCAGTGCTGGGAAAATCACAAGAAATGATTAGAAACAACGTAATTGTTACAGTGATCCAACCTACATCATCCTATAACAGCTACAGCTCGACTGGATCCTCCAATTCCGAGCTGTTCTAACACGGTTTAACAAAGACGTAAAAGAAACTGGCATTCATAAGACAAGAAGTCTCAAAAGTTCATACATAACCAGAGTATCAGTGCTTCATTAAAGCTTTACAACCGGGAGCTCTGCTCAACCATCGATAGATACCAAAATGGTGAAAACGCCTTCATATACTCAAAACAACAACAACAACAAAATCGAGACGCTGCATTAAACACATTGCGTCTGCATGGCTTCTGACAATCTGCACCTGCAGCTTCTGAATGATCGTGCACCTGATGGTTTCATGGGCGAATCAACGTGCCTTTAATTCATCGTCGGACTTTCCCATTATAGCGGAGGTGATGTCTAACCACCACCAACTGCTTCAATAACTGCTTCATTGGGATTGAGGATGGCCCAGCCAACTTGGCACTTCTGCGACGTGGAAGACTCTTCGCACTGCCACATGGATTAGCTGAATGGCCTGATGAATAGGCGTGGAGGCCAGCGCAAAGGATGGGGCGCATTACGGGAGTGGTGGCACCAAGACCATGAGAGGGTGATAAGAGGGATGAGGCATGAGAGGGATGACAGAGGAAGACTCATGGCAGAAGATAATAGGCGGAGGGGGCAGGAGCTGAGATATAATGGGCACGCTTTTAGTGGGAGGCTGACGTGGAAAAGAGAGGGACACCTGGCAGGCGGTAAGTGGAAGATGAGAAGGGAAAGGGACCACATGGACCAAAAGAGGGGAGATGGACAGATGTCGGAGGATGAGGAAAGGGCTAAAGGGCGCGAGCCTCATCGCACGGCCAGGAAGAGAACATATGGCACAAAAGATTACATCACAGGGAAGGGGCCCATGTTGGTTAAACGCAGAAGGACAGAGGATGACCAGGTTGCCTATGCGTCGTTGATCCGGGCACTTGAATTGCAGCCGTTGGAGAGATGCACCTCTGATTCCGGACCCCCCCCTCTGCTTAAAGGTAGAAAGCTGGGGGGGGGGGTCCGGAATCACCCTACGCGCCGTTGATCCGGGCGCTTCAATCATGACCGTTGAAGAGGTGCGCCCTCGATTATGGACCCCCCCTTCCGCTTAAAGGTAGAACGGCGGGGGGGCTCCGAAATCCGATGCACGTCGTTGATCCGGACGCGTGAATCTCTGCTGTCCAAACTTGATTTTCCTTTAAACACAGGCGCAATTGTATCCCAAACTTAGGGAAAGTGGGTTTTCAGCCCATTCTTTTGCATTTTACCCTTGTTTCGAGAAATATCGCTAACATTTGGCTCCATGGGGGATAGAGTCGTCCCTATGATGCTCTAAGAACACCTTTTGTAGATTCAGTGCCTTGTTGTTGGGCTATGGAGTCATTTATTAAGCTGAAAACAAAAACAATATTTACAAAAAACAAAAGAGCCGATTGCGGCTCACAAAAAACATTTTTTCAAGAAATGCCCATTTGCTGGGCCACCAAAAACTTCTTTGCCTTCCAGATCCTGCAACCTGTAAGTGTTATTTGAGAATACTTCAAGGATCTTGAAAGGCCCAAACCAGAGGGCATGAAACTTGTTGTGCTTGCCCTTTTCTTGTCTAGGTGCATCCCATTTGAGCACCAGATCACCCTGCTCGAATTCTTTCTTTTTTCTCTTCCTATCGAAAGCCTGCTTGATCTTCTGCTGATGATTATAGGCCCTATCCATGACCTGTTCTCTGGTCTGCTGCACTTCCACCATCTGATGAATCCTTTTGACCATATGGTCAAGCTCTCCTTCAAGGTCCTGGAGGAATTTCGCCACAGATACGGTGAGCTGAGTAGGGAACACAGCCTCTGCTCCGTAAACAAGTTGGAAAGGTGAGATGCCCGGGGATTTCTTGGTTGTTACCCGATCAGCCCATAGAGAAAATTTGAGCTTTGAATCCCAAGCCCTTTTATTGTCTTCTAATAATTTCTTAATGAGATTGATCAGGCTTTTATTGGAAGACTCTGCCAGTCCATTTCCCTGAGGGTAATAGGGGGTCGAGTGAATCAATGAAATCTCAAACTATTCACAGAACTTGACCATAGACTCAGACCTGAAGGGGGCGGCATTGTCAGTGATGATCTGGCTAGGGCAGCCAAATCTGGCTATGATGTCTTCCAGGAAGCTGATAATTACTTTGTGAGAAGCGCTCCTGGTGGGAATAGCCTCTATCCACTTGGTGAAATAGTCTGTCGCAGTGAGGATCCACCTGTGTTGGCCACTCAAGGGAGGATGAATTTCTCCAATGAAGTCCAATCCCCACTGCTGAAAGGGTGCTGAAATCACTACAGGGTTCAATGGCAGAGATTTGAGCTGCTGTTTTCCTGAGAACTTATGGAATTTGATGCAAGCTTTGATTTCTCTGCAGACATCAGGGAATAAAGTGGGCCAGTAGTACCCAGCTCGAAGGATCTTATGGGCTGTGGTCTTCCAGAAATGATGACCCCCACAAATGCCACTTTGGAAATCAAATGTAACCTGCTGGGCCTCTTGCGGGTCCAGGCATCTTAAAAATACCCCTAAAGGGTCCTTCCAGTACAAGGTCTGGTCAATGAGGCAATACCTGACCTCCTTGAGCTTTAAAGCCCTCGCCTTGCTTTTCTCCATTCCGTCAGGAGGCCTCAATTCTTGCAGAAAGTACAAGATATCCTTGTACCAGGAGCATGCTATTAGTGATAGGGCACCCTGAGAGTTCTTGTCGGATGACTCAGCTTGCTCATTGATGAAGTTAATCCCCAAAGCTTTGCAATTGGACTCAGCCAACAACCTGGCTAAACCCTGCCCTTTTATCAACTTGGTGGGCTTAATTTCCAGATCGAACTCTAGGATCTTGGCGATCCATTTACCTCTTCTTCCGTCTATGTTAGGCTATATGAGAATGTCCTTCACAGAGGCTGAAGGAACATATGCAGTGATCCTTGAGTGCAAGACATAAACTCTGAAAGCTTTGAGGGCTTTCACCAGGGCATAGGCCTGCTTTTCCATGATCTCGTACCAGAGTTTAGCATATCTCAATGCCTTGTTGTAGAAGGCAATAGGCTGCTCTCGTCCTTCCTCATTTTTCTGCAACAAGACTGTTGCTACTGTAAGAAGCAAAAGAAAAAATAAGGAAATCTTTAGAATAATCAGGACTGATTAGCACAGGTGCCTCAGTCAACGCTCTCTTTATTTGGAAAAAGGATTCCTTGGGTTCAGCAGTCCATTTCACTTCATTCCCCTTCCTGATCATGGTTGTGATGTGTCTCACCAATTCAGCAAAATTAGAGACAAATCTCCTCAGAAAATTTATCTTCCCCAAAAAGGCCTGGACTTCCTTCTTAGACCTGGGAAGTGACAGGGTCTGAATTGCTTCTACCCTACTAGGATCAATTCTTACTCCTTCTGCTGATACTATATGGCCTAATAGCTTCCCCTCCTTCATAGCAAACAAGGATTTCTTGGGGTTCAAAGATAGGCCAAACCTCCGACACTTTAGGAAAACTTTTCTCAGGTGGCAACAATGTTCTTTGTCAGAGTTGGAGAAGACTGTTATGTCATCCAGATAGATCACCACAAACTTGTCTTTCTCTCTGATGAAGGCTATGTCCATGGCCCACTGAAATGTTGCTCCTGCATTCCTCAGTCCGAAAGGCATTTTGGCATACATGAATGTGCCCCAAGGAGTAGTGAAGGCCATTTTTTCCCTGTCCTCAGGCATGACTGATATCTGATTGTAACCAAAAAATCCATCAATTATGGATATTCTAGATGCACCAGTGACCCTCTGCAATATGTGTTCCATGTTGGGCAAGGGATAATTGTCTTTCCTGGAGCTTCTGTTCAAGTTCCTGAAATCAACACACAGTCTAATTTCCCCACTTTTCTTTATCACCGGGACCAAATTGGCCACCCAATCGGAATATCTCAAGGGGACAATGATTTGGGCATCCAGCAGCTTCTTCACCTCTTTCTCCATGACAGGCAACAACATGGGATTTATCTCTCTCAGCTTTTGCTTGAATGGATTATCCTCGTCTTTCAGTGGGATCTTGTGCTCAATGATAGATGTGTCATACATCTTGAGGTCTTCGTAGGTCCATGCAAACACATCAGCAAACTCCCTCAACAACTTGGTATATTCATCCCTCTGCTCCTTGGTCAAACTCTTTGACAACTTGACAAACTTAGGCTCCTCCGGTGTGCCAATGTTTCACTCAGCTATGTCAGCATCATCACCTGTGACTCTGCCCTTTACTGCCACATCATTCCCATCAAACAATCTCTCTAATGGGACCAGTCCCCTCGGGATGTGATTGTTAGGCAACTGAATAATGTCATGCTTTGCTATTTTACTTAGCAGCTCACTCCCGTCAAACCTTTCCTCAGAGACGGAATCTTGATCGATGTGCAGCTCTGAAAACTCTTCGATAGTCTCTAAGAATTTCTTGATCTCAAGATCATCCTCAAACACCTTCCAATTCTTTACGTTGTCAGGTATGGAGGGTTTGTATTTTACTTCTACATCATACCTCAGTTTGGGCTGCAAGGGTACTTTAAAAATGCTTACTGATGTAGCCAAGGAATCTGCCACTGTGTTTTCTTCTCTTGGGATGAAAGAGATGTTAAATGCTAAGAAGAAACTGTCAATTAGATCCCATACCTCATTTTTGTAATTCCGGAGTCGAGGATGCTTAGCCTGATAAGTGCCTCTGATCTGCTAGACAACCAACTCGGCATCTTCGAACACTGCTACCTCTTGAATTTCCATTCCCCTTACGACTCTTAATCCAAGAATAAGAGCTTCATACTCTGCCACATTATTGGTGGTTTCAAATTCCATATTATATGACAGGGATATGGTCTCCTAAGCAGGTGACACAAAAACCACCCCAGCTCCAGCGCCTTCTCGAGAACAAGCTCCATCAAAAAACATTTTCCAGATTGGGGTGATGGAGGGAGGAAATTCAAGGGAAACAGTGGGCTTCTTTCTGAGTTTCAGAGGAGGCTCGGGGGCGTGGGTGAGCTGCAGTAAACTGGAGCCTAAATCAGTGTCCAAGGCATAGATGGGATGATTGGTAGGGTTGGCTTCATCATTGATTATGTAGGCTAGTTGGGCTTCCCTGTATAGTCTTCTATGCTCCCCTCCAAACACTGGAATAGTGGCATATGTGAGGTCCATCTACAAGGTTCCCCCCAGTCTCTTTATCCAAGATCTTGATAGCAACGTACCAAACTTAGGGGGGACATCGGCCACTACAATATCCATGACCATACTTTTCATGGGCAGTTTAAACAAGGTCACAACCAGGTCTTTAATGACTCCAAGACACTGAACCCTCCTGGAGTCAAAAGAATAGAGGTCATGATAGGCTCGGGTGACCTCTAGTCCTAAATCTTCCATGAAAGTTTTGGGCATGAGGTTGTGAGAGGCCCCTGAATCCATAAGGCAATTATGTAGCACTTTATCATGTATGTTCAGGGAAGTGTAGAAGGGAGGGGATGAATCATCTCTGTCTTCTACCATGGGGCCTAGGACAACTGTTGGCCTTTCATCTTGGAGGTTTATGGAGTCTGTGGGAGGGTACGAGGCTTTAGATTTCAAAAGCTCAGAGAATCGTTTTTTAAACTCTTCATGTTTGATTAGCTCGGTGAGCGACACAGGGATCCTGATCTTTTGAATCTCATGTTTGAAATTAAAAGAAGATGTAAGCTTTGGGATTTCTCTTATTTCAAGAACATGATTATGGAAAATGGGAGAGGGGGGTTGAGCCTTCTTACCTATGTGACTATCTTCTACTCCATCAGCGGTTTTCTCTGTCCTAGTGGACTGCTCAGGAATATCAGGCACTGCTATCTTTTTGTCGGACCTAAGGTTGTACCTTCCTCGGCCGCCGCTAACCTTATCTCCCTTGCTCAATTCATTTAGCTGACCATCCATGAGAGACTCTTCATAAGCTGTTTGAGTGAGATGAGGAAAAGGAGGAGTGTCTTCTAAGCAGTGGATTTCAGGATCAAGTTCATCTGTTTCTCTTTCTTCCTCATAGGCCACCAAATTGTTCTGAAAAGGGGCCTGAATTCTCTGGTCTTCTCTGTCTCTTCCTCTCTCTCTGTGCATAGTCGGGGGAGCAATATTATTTGGCCTCCTGAAACCTCCTTTGACTTCGGTGCTCTGAGGGCCCTTGTACATTTGCTTCCTTTCCACCTTCAATCTCTCCATCTCTTCAAACATAAACTTCATCATCTTGGTCAGTTCATCCATTTGAGGGTGGGGTATTGATGAGCTAGAAGTTCAGGCTTTGGATTTTCCCTTTCTTCTTTCTGCGTCAGCCTTTTTACTTAGTCTGTCAACTTATAATATGTTGGATTCCACTTCTATGGCCACATCTTGCATTTGAGCTAAGGAGGTGGCTCTTCTTTCTCTCAATAAAAGACAGAAATCAGGGTCAAATGCACCAGCATAGGAAATTTGGGCAGAGGCCTCTGAAGGTTTTATCTCTGCAGGAATCTTATTATACATTTTATTGAATATTTTGGAGAAGTCAGAGACATACTCTCCTTCCATTTTCTTCAGAGACCCAAACTCTGTCATGTAATACATGAAATCCTTCCTATCTCCCCACTGCCTCAGGAAGACACTATCCAAGGCTTCAATTCCAGCAATAGATCCGGGGGCCAAGCCTCTAAACCATTTCCTCACCTCGCCATCCAAGCTCTGAACAAAGACTCTCATCCAGACATCTTCATTTTCAATATTCAAGTTGTCTGCATAACTGTAGAAAGCAGCCAGGTGCTCTTCTGCAGTTACGTCCCCTTCCCCGGTGAACTTGGGCATGTATTTCAAGTAGTCTCCAGCAGGGAGAGGATTCATAGGATGGGGTAGGATTAAGGGAGCGTACCTAGCAGCAACTATGGCATCCATTCTATTCAAAGGGGGATTAGCACCGGCCATGGGAGTATTAAGTGGAGGAGAACTTGGAGGAGAAGGAGTTCGTGAGGAGGCTACCGAGAATGAGTCTCGAAGTGGAGTGGGAAACAAGAGAGGGTTCAAGGAAAAGGCCAATGAACTCAAGTCAGCAGGTGCTCCTCTTTGTGTAGGAGTGGGGAAATCTTCTGTAGGCCCGGTTCTACACCAAGGAACAGCTTCAGAGGAGAGGGGAGTGACAAGAATTTCTCCCTCCAATCCCAGACCAGGAGGCGAAAACTCAGCAGGAACACTCCCAAAATTCAAGAAATGAGAAACCTCTGAAGGAGGCCTGTTAAGAAACTGAGGAAGAGAAAAAGGAGTTTTCACAGAAGGGGATGGTGAATTACCTGTTTCGGCGATGGAAACTTATTTTGCATAGCTCTTTCCTCTTTTGAGAACCACCTCTAGGTCAGCTTCAGGTGTAGCTAGAGGCAGCTGTGGATGAGACTGCGTGTGTCTGCCTCTGAAATCCACGACTAATAGGGCAGGTTATCCCCAGTGGAGTCGTCACAATGGAGTCACCAGGTGCACAGTAACAATCTTCAAGTTCTGATATCTGATGCACCTTCATAATCAGATAATCTTTGTCGTTCAATCCCGGGGAAAATATTCAACTTCGTCCCCGACAACGGTGCTAGAAATGTTAGCATCGGAAGTCACTCCTGGATTGCTTGCAGGAGCAGAGCCTGACACCCATCAGTTTAATGTCACAATTTGTTTATAAGGGATGATCAAATGAAGATAAAGACTCGAGGAGATATCACTCTAACTCAGGGACTGGGTCTAGCATGTATGGGACAAAAGAGGTCTTGATCTAACTTCAGCCAGTGGGTTGATTTAAAAGATGAGCAGGTGGAAGACTTAGTAAGGAGGGTGGACAAACTACCTTGGGCAACAGGCTTTCAGCAGCATGCAGAAGAAAGACTCTGAATGCAAGATCCTCTTGGTTCAGGGTCTCAAGAAACTGACAGGGGACTTGACTGGATCGGCCAATTCCAAGTTGCTCAGCGCTGGGAAAATCACAAGAACTGATTAGAAACGACGTAACTGTTACAGTTATCCAACCTACATCATCCTATAACAACTACAGCTCGACTGGATCCTCCAATTCCGAGCTGTTCTAACACAGTTTAACAAAGACGTAAAAGAAACTGGCATTCATAAGACAAGAAGTCTCAAAAGTTCATACATAACCAGAGTATCAGTGCTTCATTAAATATTTACAACCGGGAGCTCTTGTCAACCATCGATAGATACCAAAATGGCGAAAACTCCTTCATATACTCAAAAGAACAACAACAACAAAATCGAGACGTTGCATTAAACACATTGCGTCTGCATGGCTTCTGACAATCTACACCTGCAGCTTCTGAATGATCGTGCACCTGACGGTTTCATGGGCGAATCGACGTGCCTTTAATTCGTCGCTGAAATTTCCCATTATAGCGGAGGCGATGTATAACCACCACCAATTGCTTCAATAACTGCTTCATTGGGATTGAGGATGGCCCGGCCAACTTGGCACTTCTGCGACGTGGAAGACTCTTCGCGCTGCCACCTGGATTAGCTGAATGGCCTGATGAATAGGCGTGGAGGCCAGCGCGAAGGATGGGGCGTATAACGGGAGTGGTGGCACCAAGACCATGAGAGGGTGATAAGAGGGATGAGACATGAGAGGGACGACAGAGGAAGACTCATGGCAGAAGATAATAGGTGGAGGGGGCAGGAGCTGAGATATAATGGGCACACTTTTAGTGGGAGGTTGACGTGGAAAAGAGCGGGACACCTGGCAGGCGGTAAGTGGAAGATGTGAAGGGAAAGGGACCACACGGACCAGAAGAGGGGAGATGGACAAATGTCAGAGGATGAGGAAAGGGCTAAAGGGTGCGAGCCTCATCGCACAACCAGGAAGAGAATAGATGGCACAAAAGATTACATGACAGGGACGGGGCCTATGTTGGTTAAACGCAGAAGGACAGAGGATTCCCAGGTTGCTTGTGCGTCGTTGCTCCGGGCGCTCAAATTGCAATCGTTGGAGAGATGCACCTCCGATTCCGGACCCCCCCCCCCCTCCGCTTAAAGGTAGAAAGGCGGGGGGGGTATGGAATCACCCTGCGCGCCGTTGATCCGGGCGCTTCGATCATGACCATTGAAGAGGTGCGCCCTCGATTCCGGACCCCCCCCTTCCACTTAAAGGTAGAACGGCAGGGGGGCTCCGGAATCCGATGCGCGCCGTTGATCCGGACGCGCGAATCTCTGTCGTCCAAACTTGATTTGCCTTTAAACACAGGCGCAATTGTATCCCAAACTTAGGGAAAGTGGGTTTTCAACCCATTCTTTTGCATTTTACCCTTGTTATGAGAAATATCGCTAACACATTCATCATGAAACAAAATATATTTCAACAATGAAATAGAGAATCATGAACAATATATCCACCAAGTGCATCATGTACCAAAATGTGCCCACCATGCACAACACCCATGTACATCAACCATGTACATCAACAATGTGCCAAAAGATATCATCCATGAAATGTATCCACCATATGCCAACATGTGCATCTACCAATATGCCAACATGTGCATCTACCAATTATGTCAAACATGTGCATCCACCAATATGCCAACCATGTGTATCTACCAACATGCCAAAGAATGTATCATATCACTCATGATACATCTTCATCATGAACCAAGTGCCACAATCATGTATCAAACAAATACCAATGTTGTGAAAATCAAGTAATACCATATATGAGTGTACTACTATGCACCAATACCAAAAAATGATGATTCCCATACATGTATGCCAAGTCCTCCATAAAA